>JAUZSZ010000095.1:8984730-8996421 GCA_034780575.1 Labeobarbus marequensis | reverse complement strand
CTAGAGACTCTCCAGTGGGACCTGACCTCCTCCGAGTCTCCCACAGACCACCAGTGGAATTCGCTCATCAATCATATATCTCCTAGCTCCAGATGCATATGTGTGTGGGGGCGACGGATGGATCAACAGGTCCATGAGATTCTCGTCAAACTTTGGATGGAAAGCAGCGGCGGTTGGGGACTCGGCTAAACAACACTTTAACATCTGGGTGAGCTGGCTGCCGAACACAAACTGAGTGAGCGAAGGGAGGGAAAAAGTGGGTAGGAGAGGTTTGGAGGGGAGTTTAAAGGAATAGTTGACCCCAAAATGAAAAATCTGTCATTATCTACTCACCAACATGTCGTTCAAATTCACTTGATTTTTTTCGTTGAACACAAAAGGACTTTTCACACTTGCAATTTTAAATTCGCCAAGCTGAAAAAAAGAACTGTCTAAAGGGGACCTATTATGCTTTTTTACTTTTCCAACTTCAGTTAGTGTGTAATACTGCTGCTGTTTGAGCATAAAAAACATCTGCAAGGTTACAAAACTCAAAGTCCTCTCTAGGGCTGCCACGATAACATATTTTACACTACACGATTATATTGTCAAAAGAATTCACAATAACGAAATATCGTAATATATATAGAGAATTCTTGAAAAACACAGACACTTCATATTTAATGGTATTTGATGATTTGTTAATTACATTTAAAATTCTTTCAATAAAACATTTGTAATGGGTTTATAACAGCTGTATTTATGCATGCATATTATGGCATGAGTTTTTGTTGCATTTACACAGTTTTGACCAGCTGGTGTAACCAGCGTGTGGTGTTTCAAACAATTCGAAACAGTCAATCATTTTTCGAAGCAAATAGTTCAACTGATTCAAAGCTTCAAAAAGGTTTTGTTTCTCCCATTAGCATAGCATCAAAGTACAACAGTTTATGAAAATAACTACATTTTTTACTCCAAACTATTAGCGTCAACTATTATCATCAACAAACTTATAACGTCAATTGAGTGTTTGAAATAAATAACTTGTTCCTGTGAACTGAAGTGGCTTCTTATAATAGAATATATGACAACACCCTTAATTAACACAGCAATATTGCATTTTTTTTTAAATATTATGACAATTGTCAATACGGGTATATCGTGACACCCCAGTCTAATCTAAACGGAGATTTTCACTTTTCAAGAACTACAACAAACAGCTTGTTTGGACTACAGCGTGCTTTTTCACTCAAAAAGTCACTCATTTAAATAACTCTGGACTATAGAATACGCAATAAAAGGCAAGGCCTGGTTGAACTATGCTAGAGAAAACAAAGTAGTAATTATGATAAGGGGCGTGTCATTTCCGGAACACGCGGTTCACCAATCACAATGCACTGGGCCAGCTAACCAATCAGAGCACATTTCGTATTTCAGAAGGAGGGGTTTCATCGAAACAGGAACCAAACAAGCCCGGTCTCATGAAAATGCGTAATAGTACGCCAAATAAAAGTGAAAACTCGTGGTACTGATACGCAAAAATGGACTTTGGTGTTCATATGATACGCACATGTTTGGCATGCATATAATACAGTTTTTGTGTGCATTTGATATAAAATTTGTTGGCGTGCATATGACACACATCTACCCCACAACCCTAATCCTACCCATTGCGTAGAATATACACGACAAAATCCATTTTTGCGTATCAATACCATGAGTTTTTGTTTTTATTTGGCATACTATTTATATGCAGTTTCATGAGATCGGGTTGAACAAACAGGGCTGCGTTTCCCAAAAGCATTGTAACCCTAAGTTGATCATAGGTCCATTGGTTTCAATGGGTCTATGACGTACTTAAGCTTACGATGCTTTTGGGAAATGCAGCCCAGGGCATTTGAGACAGACTGGGAAGAGAGGCACTGCAATAATGTGAAGTAAATAAAAAAAATATGTTTTTGCAACAATCAATCATGAAAACCTATTCTAGTACACCCCAAAAACCAAATCAAGGCTTCATAATAGATCATAACAGGACCCTGTTAAACCAGTCTGAGATACTGTGGCGGTTTTAGATTGGTCTAGCTGAACTAGTCTTATTTGAATTAAGCATCATTTCTTGAAACAATAAGTCAGGAGCAGCAAACCATTTTAGGCTGGTTTAAACTCTCTTTTGTATCTTTTGCAATGTTTCACACTGTTCATACAGTGCTTCACAAGTGGAAAGTAATTATCTTTGTAATTATTCAGGTTTCATGATTTCACACTGTGCTGCAGAAACAAGCATATTGAAACTTCTGGATCCATCGTCCTGAACTCAACTTTTTTGAATGGCTTTTTGGTTAAATGCCTGAAATAAATTCTGTTCAAGATATTTTCAAATTTTATTTTTGTGATTTTTTTTTTTTTTTAAAAGCATTTACTTGTCTTAAAGGCAATTGCTAACAAATGGCTAAATGGGACTACAGAGGTTGTCTGGGACATTAAACTTCATGTCACGGAGCTTATTTTCTACAATAATCCAAAAGCCAATGGAAAAATCATATTGATTTTTTTGTCAAGGGAACCAGGGTGATGTGAACTTCTGGGTTGGCCTACAAAATTACGCAATAACTGCAGCACTGTATGTGTAAACTGAGATATACTTATTTGCATATTTATGAAGTCAATAATATCAAACTGTATTTGTCCAGTCAATGTTACTGAACTAACTACATGGGTGAAATGTTGCTTTAAAAGTGACAGGGTTTAAAAAGATGATAACCCAGGGATAAGCTCTGTGTAAGAAGCCCTAAAAGGCTCTTTTTAATGCAAAAAAAAAATAAAAAATAAAAAAATCAGATGTCAAGATCCAAAATTACCATAAAGTGTCCATTAGACACATGCACTAATTTGGTCCTTAGTCACACTTCTGAAGCCTTCTCATTACTTCATGTGAGGAATAGACAAGTCATTAAATCACAGAATTTTCCTGTTTGGATGAACTATTCATTTCTGGAATAAAAGTGTTAACAAAACATGGAAAACATTCAAGAAAACCAATTGCTAAACGAGGATCAAACCCACTGTTATCAAAATCTTTATCTATGGGAATGAAATCATTCCAATAGTCTCAAAGCACACACTCTTCCAAGTCAGCCCACTAAAATCTCTTTCCGCTATTTTGACTCTCTTTTTCAGATGTTTGCTTGCAATTTCATCCAGGGGGCCGGTTACTCTAACAAGCTGTGACAAACACAATTGCGTTATGCTAGTGATGTGAAGATCAAAGTTGTCAGGGAAGTGAGCCATATGGCCAACGCATGTACGGCCTCAAACTCTCAACATAATCAGCCACTGTCTGATCTTTTGCATGAGACAGAAATTGAATCCAAATGTTTAGAGGTGTTCAGCAAAAGCGTGAAATTTTCCTAATGCAATGCACAATGTTTGATATTCGCTGCTTAATAGATTTGTCTATATTATAGGGCTTCCAGAACACAGCAGGTTTTTATGTTAATTTTATAATCAACAAGAACTAGTTGAACTATTTACATATCTTGCTGTTAAAGCTCTGTTTTTGACATTATAAATCAAAGCTGCTTGTTGCTGCCTAGCAACATTCGCTGCCATCTAAGATGCATTTAACCAAAATTCAAACACAACTTTGAATGCATCTTTTATGCATAAGACAATCCCAGAATGCATGACCATAATTTTGCAAAAGGTTTCTATTTCAAATAAATACTGTTCTTTTAATCTTTCTATTCATCAAAGAATCCTCAAAAATTAAATATCATGGTTTCCACAAAACTATAAAGCAGCACAACTGTTTTCAACTGTTAGAAGCTGGGACTTCAGTTTGTTTGTTTTCTGTTTCTTCTATCTGTTCCTATTTTCCCTTATTTGGTTTTGTTCCGGTTTTCCTCATTAGTTCCTCATTAGTTAATTAAGTTTAGTTTGGTTCACCTGTGTTTTTTGTCATTATCTCGTTTACTCCTTAGTTTCCGTTTGCTTTATAAGCATTCAGTTTATGTCTTTGGTTGTCGAGTCTTAAATGTTATGTTTATGTTGTATACCTTGTTGTTGAAGACTGTTATTCCATTAAAGAACCTGATTACACTGAATCCTCATTCTCCCGTACTCCCTGTGGACAACACGTGACACCAACATTGATATAATTTTTTTTCACAGCAAATTAGCATATTAGAAGGATTTCTGAAGGATCGTGAAGACTGGAGTTATGATGCTGAAAATTCAGGTTTGCAACAAAAATAAATACTTTTTAAAATATATATTCAAATAGAAAGCAATTATTTTAAATTGAAATACTGAATTTTTGCTGAATTTTTTTGAACAAATAAATGCAATCTTCGTGAGCACAAGACTTTCAAAATCTATAAAAAATAATCGTATAAATAAAAGATGTTTTAGAATAACAGCTGAACGAAAATAATGAATCTGTCACTTTGTGCCTGTAAAGGTTCAATTTGAAATCATCACTAGTGATTTAGACAAGATGTTGCAGCAGCTATACACAATGAGAAAAAAAAAGTAGTATGGAGGTTTGTGAGAAAATAAAAGAATTGGCAGCAGATGTATTGTTGACGAGAGAAGATAAAATGATAAGGTGTCTGCAGCTTTCTCCTCTCGTAATTACAGGATGCTTGAAATGAGAAATACCAGACAGGCTGATCCCGATCTCCTGTGCGCCGCGTGTCTCTGACGGCCTGTTGTCAGCATCGCTGTGAGACTGCAGAGGTGGTACACGTCTCATAGCGAGAGACACAGAGACAGACCGGATGAAAGACAGACAAGCAGAGAGAAACAAAGCCAGAGATAAAAACTAAACTCCCAGGACTCTATATCTCTGTTCCACACCCTAGTGAGCTGCTTATAGCCGTCTCTACTGCCTACATACAGTAGGTATCTTAACTGACTGACTGATTGAAACACTCTACATAGCCAACAACTCAAAAAAAACCACAAATCAAGAGACTCAACTCAACTGAGCTGAACAGAGTTTGAATTGACATGTTGTTTTGCAGACGCCACAGCATAAGAATAAACATACATAGTGCATACAAATACTTTTAGATCAAATTGGATTTTTTAAATGTATAAAATTATATTTATTTTTTATCTTTGTCTTGAATCATCCACCATCCTAGGTGGTTTTTATTTAAATCAATGCAATGCATAAATAATTTAAGAAATACCACTCTTTCTCCCACCACCCATATTTTAATTTTAACAGTAACCTTCCGTAGTGCAGGACTTTATTTGCAAATAAATAAATGACATTTTTAAAGTATTGATTACATTTTTTATTTTTTATGCTTTCAGATGACTACCACCGTTTTGTATCAATTTGTAAAATTAAAAAGACAACACAGAATTTCTAAAAAAAAAAATAAAAAATAAAAAAAGGCCCTACTATTGCTTACTGCATACTGTTTTGTTTGTTTTGTCAAAGCATTTTGGGATTCTCAGTTTTGGACTAGTAATAAAAACGTTTAATCTCTAAGGTTTCTGCATTTGTAAATTATTTATAAATTGTAATTCTGACTTTATAACTCACAATTATGAGTTTATATCACGCAATTCTGAGAAAAATGTCAGAATTGTGAGATAAAAAGTGGCAATAACCTTTTTTATTTTTCATTCAGTGGTGGAAACAGGCTTCAATATCAATTTCACTCAGAAATTGCTATTAAAATTCACAAAGAATCAAGTAACACATTGAAAATGCAAGTAACACATTGAAATGAACATTCAGTTTTCAAGCACAGTAAGACTGAAATAGTATTTTCTTGTAAATGTACTCTATTGATCTTTGTTTTATTTACTACTTTGAAAAGTCATTTTTACAGTGCATGCAAGAAGAACATTATCTGGCTTTATTTGCTTCAGTATTATGTTCTTCAGTTCAGGGCTTCGGACCAAACAGCACATACGAGGCATAGTTCTGGTTTGGCGAAGGGCGTCTCATGTATTCATTAAGGTGAGAGCAAAACCACAAAATAGGACTCTTCATCGAAGACCTGGCACATTAATATGGGAGAGCATATGCTATGAACAGGAGCTTAAATTAGCTCACCTCAGCTCTTACTATTAATTAACTGATTAATATGGAATTGGGCCTGCAACTAGACAGCTGCAGTTTATAATACAGCAAACATAATATACTTCATATGTAACACTATTAGAGAGCCAGACGCTCTCTAGGCCTAAAAAAATACATTTAAAGACACAAACACTGGCTATTCAAGAAAACAGAAAACAACCATCATTGAATGTAATGTAAGTTGCTTTGGATAAATGTATTGGATCTGCCAAATGCGTAACAAATACAAGACTTTCACATTTTCTAATGAAAATATAAGTGGTGCATGCTTGTGTAAAACTCACCGCCCCAACATTAGTGTGTTCTGGGTGGTTTCCAGATCATTTCTATGCGGTTATGAAGGTGTTCTGAGAAGCTGCTAGCATGATGGTATGCGGTTGCCAGGGTGCTCTGGGTGGTTTCTAGGTGGTTAAGTCAAAAGGGCCCACACACAAGTCTCAATGATATTACGTAAGTCGGTGTGATTTTTCAATCACACAGTGTTCGCCAGGCAAAAATTGCATGAAAAAAGTAACAGTCCAACAATCCATATGATTCATTCCAGTCTGTAGCACAAACAGTGCAGGAAAAGTCATACAACAAAGTTAATAGAATAATAATAAAAAGAAAAGAAGAAAAGAAAAAAACATTTGTTTACCTGCATACCATGTGACCATTAACCAACATTAGAAAACATGCAAATGTGATGTTAAATTGTTACAATCTCAAGGGGAATGTCAATATTCTAAGGTAAAAGGTGTTCAGCTGACAAATTTGTAGTGCCCTATAATTTCTACAATGCTGAAAACTCAAATAGAATAAAAAATAAATAAATTTACAGTATAGCATGAAATTGTCATGGAATTTGGCAAATTTTGGATGATAAATCAAATTGCTCCACTGAATTGTTAACAAAACAAAACAAAATAAATAAATAAATAAATAAATAATAAAATAATAATAATAATAATAATAATAATAATAATAATAATAATAGTTAAATTTAAGAATTGTTACATATTCATTTAATTACATTTTATTATTAATATATTTTTTTAAATTTTTAAACATCAAAGTTTTATGAAATCTATTGATTAGATATTATTTAAAAAATAATGAAAAATATTGAATACTGTGGTGATGTAAAGTTTTGACTGTTGAACAACAACAACAAAAAAAGTTGAATTACAAAAAAAAAAAAAAAAAAAATTTTGAATGAAACCAGACAACCTAGAAAAATCTAAACGGAAAACATGTAATTTAAAATAAAACATGATCTATGAAAAAATAAATGAATAAACAGATTTCATAGCACCCTAAAAATTACTTTTTAATGAATAAAATTGTTGTTAAATTGTACAGTTTCCATGATTTCAATTAATTATGCATGCTTTTTGATAATATTTACTAATATTTTAATTTTACCATTAACATGGAATCCAGAAAAAATAAAAGGGGGGGGGGGGGTATGGGGAAAAAATATATAATTCATTTTCATTTCAAAGGGCCTTAAGCTTAGAAATCCCTGTAAGGTAAGAATGTGGTGAGGGGAACTGAATAAAAAAGAATAGCATAAAAAGATTGGTAAAGACGACTGCAAATCTAAATGTTTTCTTTTTTTCCCTCCTGATTTCATAAGCCTGACTCTAGGCAAAATCAGGAATTCTCATTAGGATCGGCGCATAATAAGACGTCCTAATGGTGGAGTTTATAACTTCTCCAAAAGGACTGAGCGATTGAGTCCCGCCGTGAAGCTAATTAGCATGATCCATGACAGCTCGGGCAATTGAGGTCAGAGAAATCAAGATTTACAGGTTAGACGAATTCTTCTGACCTATTTGGCCCAAAACGTTTGAGATCCAAGACAGCCGTGATGCATTCCCAAAAGGAAAGAATTCAAACGCAAGGTGAAATTCCTGCAGCGTTAACAACTAGCCTTAGCAGGTGCTAACTGTCCTGAAGAAGTCACTGAGGCATAAAACCGCAGAGATCTGCATTCATCATAACGTGAAAAAGATATAAACCAATCGCAGCGCCAAATCATGCCTCAAATGAAACTGATCCTGAAAAAGTCGGCCCTGCCATAACAAAATGCTAAAAATGAGAAAACTTCTCTGCTTCTTGGTCTGCAAGAATCTGGATAATGCTCCAAGAATGCTCATCAAATCGTTCAGACTGGGAGGTCTGTTTTGCTTAAACAATTTCTTCCTATCCAACGCAAGGTTAAATAAAGCTGGAAGGGTTTCCAAACTAATAACTCTTTATCATGGACAAGATCAGTGTGATGAAAAAGCTAAACAAGAAAAACCTCATTCTTCTCNNNNTGCCGACATTCCCTCTAGGATATCACTTACAACCGCACACTCACATGTGAGAAAACACAGGACGAGCCCCATCGGATTCTAGTAGAGAAGACTGCGCCATCGAGCCGGTGCCAACGCAAGATGGCAGATAGAGAAATGAAGCTGGGGCAAAGCACAAATGCACAGTTCGTAGACCTCAAATGTTCTTACCTTCACTGAAATGCACCACATTTGAGTTATGATGTTCCACCCCAATGCAACTTCACTCATCTTGAGCAACGTAGTAGAATAAGGTAATACTAAGTAATAAAAAACACTTTTCTGTCACTCAAAAGCACATTAATTCAGAACAGACGTGTAAAGGAACACCACACACAGTCGGTTCTGACACACACACACAAAAAAAAAACATGGTTTAAAGGAATATTTCCCCCCCAAAAAAAAATGACATTTCTGTCATTATTTATTCATCCTCATGTTGTTCCAAACCTATACGCTGTTATTTGCTTTCATATGGGGAAGTTTCTGAAGAATCCTCAGAAAGACAACAAAGAATTTCTGGAAAACAAATCATTGTAAAAATAAATTAATAAATAATAAACTATCAAATTATTAAACTTGTTCATTCAATTGATTATATTTTTATTTTTAAAAATCTGAAAACAAGGATTTTGGAAAAATAATGGGCCTCAAACTTTTAATAAATTGTTAAATTGAATAGTGCACTAAAAAAAATGAAATTTCTGTCATTATTTCTTCACTCTCACATTGTTATTTTGTTATGAATTTACTTGATAAAACACTGACTTTGACAATTAAAATTTAATTAGACCAGAAAATGTTATAAGAAAAACACAGAATTTTGAAAAACTATAGCATTTCATAGGATCCAACTATTATCAAAAATAAAATAAATTGTTAATGTTTTATAAATAAAAAAAAACTGAATTTGGGGAAAATAGAATGCATCTCATACGAACCTAAAAATGCAAATTTTGTTAAACTGTAAATAAATTATTATTGAATTGTAAAGGAACAGTTCACCCCAAAATGAAATTTATGTCGTAATTCATTCACCCTCATCCTCTTCCAAATCCATATGCTGTTTTTGCTTTCTTATGAAGGTATGAAATGACCAAAAATAAATAAATATAATTTTTAGATATGTCCCACCACCATGGGCTTTTTTCCAGAAAAATACTGTTTTGATTGCAAATATTATGAGTAAATAATTATATATTTAAAATAAATCATTGTCATTGTAGGTTGCTTATAAAAAGAAAAATCATTTTAGTAAGTGTTTAAGATTCAATTTCCATTTCATGCCAACTTTCCTTGAAATTAAGACTAGTTTAATGTTTTACAAGGCACAATTTCAAAGTAGCTTCGCACCCTAACCATATCACCAATTCAAAGGCTGAGCATATGTCAGCAAATCTTAAACTCTGATGAGTAATTACACTTAGCATGCATTAAAATGGTAGGAAATTGTGAGACAAGTGAAACCGCAATAGCTGATTAGTTCCGGTGAATAAAATCTCATGCTTTCCATCACCATTACCCTTCAATGAAAGCACCTTATTAAACTCATCTTTGAGATTCCTCGCTTGGCTCAAAGGCACCCAATGGAAAACATCTCGCAGGTTCAATATTTACATTGGCAAATGTGCACTCGCTTCATCTGCTCTCTAATATAGAGCTCATTCACGTACATTTAGATTTCAAATTTAGTGTTTCAGAGGAGGTACACAAAAACTCACGGCTTGGACTTGGATCCAAAAGATGGAATATATCAGCATGTTCAAGTGTTTGACATGTTCAAAAGTAAGGTCCTCACCCTCGGTGTGGGTTGATGTAAGCCGAGCTGAATGGCTGTTTGTAATTCGTTCCCTATGCCAGTGATTCTCCAATGGTCAGTTATGACTTGAAAATAGGTCACAGATCTGTTTCTGATTGGATGCTGACTGCAGAAAGAAAATATGCTAAATGCAAACAACAACGTTAAATGAACTTCACAGCAAAAATGCAAAATAAACAGGCTTAAATTCTATAAGGGAGGCTAAAGCGCTTCCGTTTACATCTTTATTTGGCAAAAAAACCTGATATGTGGATTACCAATGTTTGATTTTAATGTTATTTAACATTTGTTACCATATGCTGCCTGAAGCAAAACCAGATGAGAATTACTGCTACATATTGTGGGAGGCTTTTTGAGCAGCAGGCTCGCAATGGGAATTGTGGGATTGACAGCAGAGCAAGTGGAACGAGAGATGCTCAACTTACTGCAACTGAGAGATGAAAAAGTAAACTGAATGCAACTGTATTTGCGCATTGAAATAATACAACTGTTGACTGAATATTGTTAGCAATCATAGGCCACACTAAGGACAACCATATGTACATCTTTTCAGTAGACAAGTTTGTTTCTTCATCAGGAGAGATTTAGAGAAATTTAGCATTACATCACTTGCTCACTAATGGATGCTCTGCAGTGAATGGGTGCCGTCAGAATGAGTCCAAACAGCTGATAAAAACAACACAATAATCCACACCACTC
Organism: Labeobarbus marequensis; assembly: GCA_034780575.1. Lineage (NCBI taxonomy): Eukaryota > Metazoa > Chordata > Actinopteri > Cypriniformes > Cyprinidae > Labeobarbus > Labeobarbus marequensis. The sequence continues at coordinate 8,985,497 of JAUZSZ010000095.1, read as the reverse complement.
CAGTCAATTAACGTCTTGAAGCAAAATGATGTATTTTTGTAATAAACAAATCCATATTAAAAATGGTTTTAACCAATCCTTCATTCGATATTGCTTTCATCAGTAAAAAAAGTGATCTTCTCTGAATCAGGAGAGAAATGTGCACAGATCAAACACCTTTTACAAGCGAAACAGTCCAAAATAGTTCTAAACAAAATATGTGGGTTGATTTTGATGTTAGAGGACAACAGAGGATGGACGTTTTCACTGGAAATCCATATGTGTTATTATGGAATATGCACCCATATTTTTTAATGGTTTAATGTTAAAACTTAATGATGTTCTTTCTTATAAACACACTGCTTTTCACTTCACAAGATGTTAATTGATGGACTGGAGTGGTGTGGATTACTTGTGCGTTACTGTGATGTTTTTATCAGCTGTTTGGACTCTCATTCTGACGGCATCCATTCACTGCAGAGGATCCTTTGGTGAGCAAGTGATGTAATGCTGAATTTCTCCAGTCTGTTTGATGAAGAAACAAACTCATTTACATCTTGGATGGCCAGAGAGTAAGTATATTTCCAGCAAATTTCCATTTCTGGATGAGCTATTCTTCTAATTAATCAGTGGTTCTTGCACATGTGAAACATATAAAAGTGATACGATCTAGTTGCCAGCGAACATACTGACATGTTGAGCACTAGTGCTTTCCATCATGTCCTGTCCTCTCTCTACTGTCCCTATAAACCCATTTTATTTCTGTTAAATTTCGAAACAGCTCATAA
>JAUZSZ010000095.1:8926657-8938443 GCA_034780575.1 Labeobarbus marequensis | reverse complement strand
TGACGTCAGGGGTTCAACTGTAACTTTACGAAGCTACGAGAATACTTTTTGTACAGAAAAAAAACAAAAATAAAGACTTTATTCAACAATTCATCTCCTCTGAGTCAGCGTAGCGCCATTTTGGAGAGTATCCACTGAACGCAAACTGCGTACGCTGTTCTGTGTCAGCTGCGCCACACGGATACGCTGTTTTCGTTCAGATCAAAGCATAATGGACATTGAAAATGTATCCATTATTCAAACCGGTTACCATGTGTCTTTTGAACGAGTCGTTGTAAGAAATACATGTCTCATACGAGTCAAGCTTGTGAATCGGACTACATTGATCACGTGCAACCCGCCTTTTTGCTTGACACATTCAGTTCGAGTTCAGACTTCAAACTCACACCTAATCAACCTCATTAATTGGTTGTTGGTCAACTAGTTGACCATACTGACTCATCTCTATTTGGCATGACATGAGGGTGAGTAAATAATCACAGATTATATATTCTGGGTGAACTTTTTGTTTAAGGCTTAAGGCTCAGTTTAGATTTAAGGGTATACTTTGTAAAATGATGTTTGATGAATTATGGCATGTGATTAAAATGAAACAAACACACAAAATGGCACAGTACACATAGACCTTTAGTACATAGACCTTCTCTGATAGATCAGACACTTTTTTTGTCCTTTCCTGGCTAGTATTTTAGAAAGGACGAAATGCCCCACAATTTTAGTTAATTCCATGCTGTCTGTCCCTGTATCCAGCTTTAAAAAGCTCCGTAGTTCAATTACCAGTGACTAGCAGCTGTTTCTGCTGTGTATTAAACATTTATAGAGTACACAAGTTACCACTTATGAGTTGGAAAAGCCAGAAGAGGATAATAGTGTATTTTTAAGTGTACATAAGCACAAGCCCTCCACGAATGTGTTTCTAAGCAACACACAACAGGGGACTTCTGGGTAAAATATGGAGGTCAAAGCTAAAATTTGTGATTTATTTTCTTGGAAAGGACCTTAGTCAGTGTACATGCTATTTTTTTTCATTTGACGCAAATGAAAACATGTTACATGACTGTAGAGTATGTTCTATATGTTGTTGTACTATGCCTTGTTGTCACCAGCTGTTTCTATCCTTCACAGGCTCATTTTCATTTGCAACAGCCTAAATATGGCATCTACCCTGAGGATTCATTTATGTATGTTCACAATCTGCCAAACACATTTGGGAACTAGCCTACATATACAGTATGATGCTAACATCAACCACGATTCCCACATATTTTGACCAATGAATTTTCATGTTTACTGTACACTCTATTTTACAAGTCATTTTATAGAGAGTGAATATATTTGGATTTGTAACTTTATAGAATAAAATTGCTAACATGACATCATGTCTTCTTTTAGGACAGCCATTATGTCAAAACAGGAAAACTTAGGAAGAAAAGCTTAGTGGCGTCTTATTTTCTGGGAAAAGTCCTTCATTTACTCTTCTTAGAGGTATTTTCTGGTCACAACTGGATATTAGAAGAACATCTGGGGGAATTAAGTAATTTTTCTCTAATGCCTTCTCATGTATCCTCACTCCTGAGATTTTTCTTAGGGTATGATGGTTTATCTTCAAGAATAATATTCCATATTTATAGAAATGTAATGTTATGTTTTTTTGTTTTTTGGGGGGTTTTTTTGTCACGTTTAGTAATGTCTGACATTAGAGTCAATAAATAATTGTGACGTCTAAATGTTCTAGATTTACTTAATAGTTCAATAGCTATCGTAACTCCAACCTAGAGTCATTTCAATAATAATCCTGTGTTCAAATATCGCCATATTCCACCAGAGAAGGTTAGTGTCTGAATTAGCCAATCCATACACCCATTTTTTCAAGTTTGTCCTTGGAATAATTTACATTTTGCATGCTTTTTTGCATACATCAAAGGTAGGTGCTAATTTATACTGCCAAGCTCCAAGAAAAACACTGTATCATATGGTCCTTGGAGCTTGACAACTACTCCTTTTCTTTTGTAGGCAAGAATGAAAAAAGAGTGAGTCAATGATGACAAAATATCAATCAATCAATTCATTAATTAATTAGGAACATGAATAATAATGCCCTGATCCATGACAACTTTGTAAAGTAACAGACCAGACTTGTTTCCTTGGTAACTTAAAAACTAATTTTTATTTCTGGTATTTAACTAAATATGTAAGAGTTAGTGTAGTCAGCTGGCCACTGTTGAATGGACGTGAAATATTGATATGAGTTTAAATTATTTTATTATGTGAGAAGAAAAAGACTGATGAGTAATGTTTTACTGCAGAATGTTGAATCAGGTATCCACAGCATCATGTCAACTGAAAACAGCTCTCGTACTCACCACCAGGTTTCCTATGACCATGACCAGCATAAAGACCAGAATGCAAAGCGGCTGTCCAGCCACCTCCATACAATCCCACATGGTCTCGATCCACTCCCCGCACAAGACCCGGAACACGATGAGGAACGAGTGGAAGAAGTCCTTCATATGCCAGCGAGGAAGGGTGCAATCGTTGCTGATCTTGCACACGCAGTCCTGATAGCTCTTTCCAAACAGCTGCATGCCCACCACAGCGAAGATGAAGACGATGATGGCCAAGACCAGCGTCAGGTTCCCCAAGGCACCCACAGAGTTACCGATGATCTTTATCAGCGTGTTGAGGGTGGGCCATGACTTTGCTAGTTTGAAAACTCTCAGCTGAGGACAAAATACCAAACATATTTCATTCAGTATTGATATTTTACCACCACTTAAAGGAATAGTTCACCCAAAAAAGAAAATTTGCTGAAAATGTACTCACCCTCAGGTCATCCAAACCGTAGATGAGTTTGTGTCTTCATCAGAACAGATTTGGAGAAGAGTAGCATTACATCACTTGCTCACCAGTGGATGCTCTGCAGTGAATTGGTGCCGTCAGAATGAGATTTCAAACAGCTGATAAAAACATCACAATAATCCACAAGTAATCCATAAGTAATCCAAAAGCAAAAACAGTCCAAAACATTTCTAAACAAAAGTGAATGGACTTTTTCACAGGAGGAAGAATTATTTTGGATTATGGACTGGTGTTTTGGCCAGAAGTGGTTTAAAGTTAAAACGCCTTAATGAAATATTTGTTTCTTACAAACACACAACTTTTCACTTCACAGCATGTTAATTGATGGACTGGAGTGGTGTGGGTTACTTGTGGATTACTGTGATGCTTTTATCAGCTCTTTGGACTCTCATTCTGACGGCACCCATTCACTGCAGAGGATCCATTGGTGAGCGAGTGATATAATGCTAAATTTCTCCAAATCTATTCTGATGAAGAAACAAACTCACATACATCTTCATTTCTAGCGATTATCATCAATTTGATTTCACAGATACTAATTAAACTAAACTGAGCAACACAATGACATCTCTGAATTCAATAATGACTGAAAATTGAATGTTTAATCTTATTATTATACATTACTGACACTCTATCCTCTAATTTGATACTGTTAAGTGCTTTGACGCAATCTGTATTGTTAAAAGCGCTATATAAATAAAGATGACTTGACTTGACTTGACATCTTGGCCTAAGGGTGGGTACATTTTCAGCAACTTTTCATTTTTTGGTGAACTATTCCTTTAATGCTCCATGTCTACACATCAAAATGCTAAAATGTCAGTTACGATACAGATTGTTACAGTCTTGGATGCTAATTGGTCAATATAGTTTCAGTTGTGGTAAAACACACAATATAGTAACAGCTATGATGCAAAACACCTCTTCACCATCCAAATACATACAGCATAAACCAACTATTAAAGGCGTCTTTTTACTTTTTACGGCTGCTTTCTTCATCATAGTTCACTTCAGAGATAGTTAGTATGCAAGTTCCTTTAGTCCTGCTGAGCCTGACTCTCCCAATTAAAATCTCCATCCCAGTACATCGGCATGCCACAGATGGGGGCCAGTTTTACAAATACTCCATCAAAGACCTTCAAAGATGAAACCTGGCACTTGCTTTCTCAAGGTGAACACCTTCTCAAACCCAGACGTTCAAATCGCCCCGACCGTAGCTCGCTCCTTGAACCAAATTAATTAAACACAATCCGAACCCATCCATTAAAAATCCGCCTTCTGCCTGCATAGTGTCACGTCTTTTCAAACGAGAACTTGTTTTAGAAAGGACTGGACTGGCTGTAAGTGGAAACACTGGCACTAGCGTGCTGCTCGGAGCCAAAAAACTCCAGCTGGCTAAACTTGAAGTCTCAAGCAGGTAGCGCAACACAAAAAACCATTAGATATGCTTTATGGGGCTCTCGGAGGAAAGCTGCTTTATACCATGGGCCTGTCTATCAGGCACTTCGGCTGGATGGGGAGATGCCCAAAGGGAACATGTGCATTATCTATTAGTTTAAGCCCCGTGTCTGTAGGGGAAAGCCCTCCATCTGTGGCTAACCTCAGCAGGCACAGGCCTGGATGGTATCCACCCTCTTTCTGGCAAGAGAGACGACTTACTGGAGAGATGCAGCACGCAAGGAGCGGCACTGGGGCCGGTGGCATTTTCTTTTGTAAGAAGAGCCCTTTACCTTGCAGACGGGATGACTGGGAAGGTTTCATATCCTTTGACACGTTCTAAATATGAAATGTCAGTCAGCATAAAAGACTTTATTCTACCATAATAGGCAGAAATGGGACCCTTTTTTCAGTAAGGCCATTTTCTGTGTCTGCCTAAGAATGGAAACTGTGTTGAAATCATTGGGAACTGTATACTGTTTAAATACTATAAGAAACTGGTGCTGTTTATAATCACTAAAGCAAAAACTGCATATATATAATATATAAAAACTGTATATATTTTTGGCAATTTACTAAAATAAAAAAAATTAAGTTGAAGTACTAAAAATTAAAACCTAAAACAAAAAAATAAATTAAAGCTAAAAAAATATTTAAAAAACACATAACAAAATTACAAAATAAACTAAAATGAAAATTAAACCTGAAAATGTAAAAAATAAGATAATTCAAAATATGAATGAATATTATAATAGTACATAAACAATATTAAAATTACAAAAAGTAGCAGAACAAATACACCTTTCAAAATACACTATGCTTGTTGTCATAAGTGCTACTTGTAGTTTTTGTTACCAGTAAAGTTTTAACACTGGTGAATGTAATTTCAGGTATGTGTTTTTAATTTCAGGTATGTAAACTATTTTTAACATTTGTAACATATTTTTTGATTCTTTATTTTATTAGACATGAATTGTCGCACACAATTCAAATGAAGATTCTTTGTTTTTATTTCTAAAACCCTAATTGGTCTCTTTTTGATCAATTAAAAACACATGCTCATGTTTCCAAAAGTAAGTAAAGTAAAATGGCGACAAATACATTTTTGACTTTGATACAGGTTATATTCTATAACTGGAACATTTACAGCCCAACTGCACTGCAACAACCTAAAACATTTTTAAATGATACAAATAGTGCAATTAACTTTAGCATCCCTGAAATACTAAAATGAAATAAACTGAAACTAAACTCTAGGGAAAAACTAAAACCAAATGAATACTAAGAATAATATAATAAAAACTATTGAAATTAATGCCAAATTGATAAATTGGAGGAAAAAAAAATGACTTACAAGATATACTGCAGCAAAAGTAAGAGCAGCATGGTAGAATGCAATCGCAAACACAGCCACTGAGAATGTTTTTGCACACACACACACACTCACTCACAAACACCTATCAGCGTTGATATACAACAGCAGTGCGTTAGTACAAGCTCATATGAGCAGAAATGCTTGGAAGTTTGTCCTAACAACAGGAAGCAGCATGTGTTTGCATGGTTGCCGTGCCACCGCCACATTCCTGTATTAAATCATCATAATAAAAGCCATCCTTGACATGCATGCCAACACGTCACAAACATAACAACTGGCCTGGAAACAGACATCAGTGCTGGACTGACACGAACCAAGGTTTCCATAACAGGCCCCAAAACAGTCCGATGGCACACAGTGTGTCTGGGTTAATGGCCCCCAGGGCAGGCGCTCAAAAGAAAACAGTCAGGCAGAGCTTTATAACGCCTATAAACTTCGGGTTTACCTGGTCTTTCCTGTTACTAAGGGTTTACCGAGACGGCCTGGCCCAAATTCCCCTTAAGCCGAGGGGCTGATCTGAAAGTCTTAACTGATAGTACCGGGAGGAAATAGCCCAACAGAAGAGTCCTGAACAACCGCCGCTAACACAGCGCCTGTCACTGAAGCTTATATTATATCTGTGATTTGTGAACAAATCAAAATCTACATTATCGACAGGTCTTGTGCTCCCATATTTAATAACTCTTTCACTATTTCAGAACGGATAGTTCTGGTCCTGGGTTCTGATTGGTCAATAAAGCTAAAAGCAAAAATACTGCTTAATATAAAAGTATATTAAAGGGGTCATCGAATGCCTATTTTACACAAGTTGATATGACTCTTTAGGGTCTTAATGAAAAGTCTATAACATGCTTTGGTTAAAATTTCTCAATGGTAGTGTAAAAAACACCTCCTTTACCCTGTCAAAATCAGCTCTGTTTTCAGCAAGCCATTTTTAGTCCATGTTGCTTTAAATCCTAGTGAGCTTTGCTGACTCCGCCCTCTCTTCCGTGGAGTGACAAGCAGACCATAGATATGTGCAGATTCGACCACTATTCCTATTCGACAGCTCCAGATACGTTAACGCGTCAGCCATCTCGCATTCACCATAATAATCAATGAATATTCAAAGATATACAAGCGTATAACGTGCTGTTGTAGACGCACACAGTCAATGTGCTCAAAGATTCACAGACCGTTCCAAAAACGGTGGATGGCTTACGTATCGTGGCCCATAGAAACAGTCAATAATGAGGCATCTAGGTATATATATCTATGGAGCATACTAAACTTCAGCCGCGAAACTTGCTATAGCACATTATTAGGAAAGGCGATTTGCAAAGTTTCATAAAAACCCTTATACTCACTTCGTCTGTAGATAAAGCTGGATCACGAATGATTTGCACGAACATAGACAAATTTATGTAGATGGGGGATCGGCGAATTCACTTCAAAGTGAAAGTAACATTAATCCTCTGTGTCTTCAGCAGCTCAGATGTCAGGAGTAACTGACGACTGCTATATTCATTATTACATCCAACAACTAAACACTTCAATCACTTAATCTGAGACATCTTGTCTTCCCCTGCACCAGAGGCGGGCAGCTCTCAGCTCACTCAGGGCTTGTCCAAGGTAAAAGGGTCTTGTCAATCAACTATTGTGGCAGGGGAGGGGCCTGTACAGAACTACGTCATTCTGACAGAAACCTCAGAACAGCATGATTTGAGAAAGGGGATTTTAAAACAGAGATTTAAAAAAAAACACTAGGTGGATTTTCATCATTATAGGATGGATGTGTACACACACTTCCAACACACATTTATGTTCAAACAACTTGTAAAGTGAATTTTCCATCCGATGACCCCTTTAATACATTTTAATGTAGTTATTAGCAATTTAGTAGAGGTAGCAAACAAAATTTAGAATTGTTATTTGAATGTGAGTTTAAGGAAGTTCAAATTAACAGAATGTATCATTTTAACATTTTACTGTATTATTTAACTGGTATTTTGTCAAGACAAAGACTTGACAAAGACTTCTTTCAAAAAAGTTTAAAAAGTCTTGAACTTTGAAGGTTTTAGGTCTTACAAACAGATCTCTTTGAAATGTCACCTAAAATTTTTATTTATTTTATATATACTTATTTATATTTAACATATTTATGAACCAGGGTGAAAGAAATAATCCGAATGGCCGATCCAAATAAAGGTCCAACTTATGAATCCAGAGCAACAATTTTGCTCAACACTGCAGCAAAGTATTCAAACTGTCTCCTTTTGTGTTGCACATACGCAAAGAAAAATGATGCTTTTAACTTTTTTGGGTGATGTATAAAGACTAAGTGTTTTATGATGCATGGGAATATTGCATGAATCTGTGATTTCTACAACAACAAACTACAATTTCAAAACATTTTTCAGCATTTAGTTGGTTTTGCACTTGAACTGAACCGAAGCGCAAAGATGTATTTTGGCAGATGATGAATTCACTGATTAAATATCAAATCCACCCCGCTCTCAAAACACCGTGAGCCAGTGTTTACACAACATTCGGCATCTGAGATTCATTAGCATAAAATCAGGAGTACAGGAACAGGAAACAAAATCTTTCAGCATCTTCTCCCTCCCACTGTCATAACAACATTACCCTTTCGCCCGAGGGGTGGTCCACTTTTTGTTGAGAATGTATAGCCACTGGTAGAAAGGAAAGTAAAATGTTTTTTGTTTTGCATTTGTTGTTTTTCGTTCTCAATCATTCTCTAGCCATTCTGCACATTCCCTTGTTTCTCTGTCTAGGCCATGACTCTCTTATACGCTCTCATATTTCAAAAAAAGAGGCCCAGTCTCACTCGGTAGTGATGAGAAACTCCTACGCGCTAGCCGTTTGCCTTTGATAAGCAATCAGAGCCTGTAACACACATTATAGGCTGAGACGTTGCTTCGTAGTAGATTCACTCCCAAATCTGAAATGATGTTTTAAAATTGTCGCTGGAGGCTATGTAATGCTGGGAGAGTGTGCCAGACTCCTCACACTGTCTTTCTCCTGCTTTCCTTCTATTCTTCGCCTTGCTGGCAAAAAAGCAGAGGCCAGAAGCCCAGACAGTGTGTGTGTGTGTGTGTGTGTGTGTGTGTGTGTGTGTGTGTGGCAGCACAGGAACATGTGCTGTCTGCTCCCTGTGCAGCCAGAGGTGACACGTGGGTCCTTGCCATATGCTGTCATTCCTCAGTGTCCCTCAGCCTTGACGCTGAATTAATTTATTAGAAGTTTTTTCGCTGTGCCACCGCTACCTAAAAAGCCTTCTCCTCTTCACCGGAGGCTTGTCACACAGATGCTGATGTATTTTCCCTCTCCCGTTGCCAGGTTTTATGATGGAAACCGATACAACAGCGTGATAGAGTTTCGGGATAAATTATTCACGCTTTAAACGCACTCTGCCTGGCTTTCTTGGAGGACATCCATTTTACAAAAGCTTCTTCCCTCCACCCCCCACAAAACCAGCCCACAATCCTTTTAATTGATTTGGTTACGACGCGCGTGCATGGGACTGCGTGGGGACGTTTTTATAATGCATATCTGCGTTTGGAACAAGGTTGTGCATCACTTAGAATAGAATTTAGAATGCAACTTAAATTTCAAATAAATTCCTGAATTTGAATATTGAATTTGAAATGAGGTAGCAAACAAATTAACAAACTTTAAATGGCTTTATTTGAATGTTTTTATCATTAAAAAAGCTGAAAAATTTTGACAGACAGATACAGTAGATGGATTTTGATATGAGGTAGCAAATAGGATGCAATAAAAAGCCTAAAAAGTTTAGATTGATATGCACATTGGCGTTTAAAAGTTGGGGATCAATAAGACTTTTAATGTTTTTTTAAAGAAGCCTCTTAAGCACATCAAGGCTGCACTTATTTGATCAAAAACCTGTAATATTGTGAAATTCTGTTTTAATATAATTTAAAATATACGTTGTTCCTTTCATGCAAAGCTGAATTTTAATTAGCCATTACTGCAGTCTTCAGTGTCACATGATCCTTCAGAAATCATTCCAATATTTCTGGAATGATTTTGATACTCAGTTCTTATCAATGTTGGAGACAGTTGTGCTGCTTAATATTTTTTGGAACCTGTGATACTTTTTTCAGGATTCTTTGGTAAATAAAAGGTTAAAAAGAACAGCATTTATTCAAAATAGAAATCTTTTCTAACTGTCACTTTTTAGCAATTTAACACATTAAAGTATTAATTTCTTTCAAAAATGTACTGACCTCAAACTTTTAAAGGTGGTAAATATTGTTACAAAGGACTTCAGTTTTGAGTAAATGCAGTTCTTTTTAACTTTTTATTTATCAAAGAATCCTGAAAAAAGTATCACAGGTTCAAAAAAAATATTAAGCAACAAAAACTGTTTTCAACATTGATAAATTGCCATATTAGAAGGATTTCTGAAAGATCATGTGACTCTGTTTGAAGACTGGAGTAATGATGCTGAAAATTCAACTTTGATTTTACATTTACTATTATGTTTTATTAAAACAGAACATTATTTTAAATTGTAATAATATTTCACAATATTTTCTGCATTTTTGATCAAATAAATGCAGCCAAATGAGCATAAGAGGCTTCTTTCAAACATCTTACTGATCCCAAACTTTTAGACAGCAGCGTAAAAAGGGCTGAAAGGGAGCAAATTGTTCAATCTGAATTTTGCAGACAGAACCCTGCTCTGGAGACACCACTGTACAGCACCATACACACAATGACATATTCTCTGAATGAAGAAAGAAAGGGCTGTTTATTGAGAGTCTGGGCCATTTTTCATCCTCAACTCTAATGCCAATACCATCTGGCTGGATGAATCCTTAATTGAAAAGAATTTTGGCCTTAGTTGTTGGACTTGCTCCCTAGGACACAGAAGAAAATCAAATAGCTTTTTCTTCTTCTTAATACCTGTTGAAGCTATAAAGAAAAGCATGAGGCAGTGAAATAATGGATTTAGCTATGGCGAGTGGGTGAGCGGCTTTCATATAACATCGAACATCTGCAAAGATGGTTTGCAGCAAGGAGGCCGATGGGATTTAATGTCATTGCCAGTCTGCTATTGGCTGTCCGTCCGGAGGAGCGTAAGGTGGCAGTTCATACAGCGTTTTTTCTTGTCAGATGGCTTGGACGTAAAAGAGGAATTCGTACATTACTGTCAGTCATGCCCCTCTTTGGATCCTTGCCCCAGAGTAGGATATTTCTTTAAACAAACATTGGGGGAAAAGGTAAAGCAGACATTTTGGAGTCAAGGGAAGATAAGTGATGCGTCTGCCAGTATGCAAGGAGAAATAACAGAGGGCTCTTTTAATGTGGTTACGCTGTAGGGTGAGTCAGCCCTCATCCGCCAGAGATTTGTGTGAGCTACACATAAAAGATGGGAGTTTGTGTGAATTAAATAAATCAGGAATTTGATTGTTAATGAATTTGGAGTAATGGCTGTTGGAAATTATCTGGGTGCTTTGCAAAGCTCAACCTTGTGCATATTTTTGGCTGATATTTGGTTCATGTGACCACTTTTGGTGACGATGAAGTGAGAAGATGATTGATTCTATGAAGTACAATTGCCAAGTAGAAACCTGATTTCCATTCAAGTAGACAATATTAGTATTGTATCATCATGAAGTTTAACAGTAGTACCTGTAACATTGACCTGGCTCTAGGTTTTTTTATTATTATGTGTTAGAGCTGGCAAATGCAGCATGAAAACTACTCACTATTATTTTTAGCCAGCCAAGTGGAGTTGATTGTCTGGTTTTTGAGATGTAGTATTTGCTGCTGAACATTTTAACTTGGCTATTATAGGCTCCTGTGTTCATTTCGATCTAAGATGGCGCCGCAGATGGCAGCTATTGTGGGTTGCTCTTCATTGTTTGTACTGTTTTTGTTTGTTTTTCCTGTTTTTTGTTACTCAAATACAATCAGTTTTTACCAGGGATGACCTGCTGAACATTCGGCAGAACACACCACACAATCTTTTACCGGTTTTTGATTTGTCGGACGTTTTGCTGGACATTGTTGTTGGCGGCGCTGTAGCTCTGGTCAAACGCTTCAGGAGGCACAGACGGGGGAAGAGAGCTGGCGCGCTCATGAA
>JAUZSZ010000095.1:8821903-8836450 GCA_034780575.1 Labeobarbus marequensis | reverse complement strand
TTATAAATAGTGTTTTTTGAGTAAAGAAACCGCTGTACTTATTCAATCAACAGTTCTTTATTTACCTTCAGACTGCAAACAAGCTGAGATGCTCCAAACTCCGCACCGCACTTCATTCACGAGAGAGGCGGGAGGAATAATGAGGTTTGACTGACAGTTTGAGGAGCCAATGGCGTTACGAGCTTTAGTGGCGGTGGCGTCACTTACTGATCCAGTAGCAGTTATTTTTCCGATTTGAGCTCGAGTTTCAGAATGCTTTCTTTGGAGAATGTAACGTTAGCTTTTGTTGACGCTACTGCGCTACTTGATCAAAAAAAAGAGCTTAGCTACTGAAAAGCTATTTGATTCAGAAAGCAGCGACGCTACCACCATGCTACTGAGAAATGTAGTTAAACTACTAGCGTCACTACTTGTAGCGACGCTACTGCCCATCACTGCAAAAGGCAGAGTGAACCATCTTAAACAGGATATTTATTAAATTCTGCTTTAGTATAGCATACTGAAATTCAACAGCTTGACCACTGCTAAGATAAATCGATCGATAGATCGATAGATAAAGGATGCTCACGAAATATGTCCTGTGGGAGTGGCAGCAACATTTCAACAACAGTGTTTCACATAAAGAATTAATATTACTGCTCTGTCCAATCAGAACTTCCTGAATGAGAGAGAACGGGAAGAGAAGGAACGCTCTCCCACGACTGGGAACATCCTGCCTTATTTTGACAGGGACATGTTGGATTGTGACTGGAGAGGAGACTTCTATCCTAACACGTAATCATTGTGCAGAAACAAAATTTTGAGAAAGTAACAGCACAAACAATCTGAAAAAGCCGTTACAGATACATGACCTCACAAAATATCGTTGATTGTCCACACATCAACATTTGCATGTAAGCCTCAGCATATAGCTAAATGAATTACACCAAAATTAAAAAACGTAATTACTTCCTCAGACTGAGGAGCTGAAGACGGACTGTGGCCCATATAAGTGGTTTACATTCCTGTGACGCTAGAATAACTCTAGTAGCGTCTGCTCTCAACCATCTGCAGTAAAACCATTACTGTGCCAACTGACCGTGGGAGTACTCGCTAATGTGAGTAATAAACAGAGATCAGCCTCGTCACAGTGATGTTCCTCTCCAGGAGTGGGCACTCGGATCGATAGGACATAATCAATAATACATGTGGCTGTAAGTGAGCTGAAGTCTTGTGTAAACACATCTGCCGGTTAGTCTCAATTCTTTGAAGAGGAACTGCTGTTTTCGCATAAATCGCACATTCTCTTCCAGCCTGTGTGTTCCCCGCATAGCATGAGGCCCCGATTTCACAGTTGGTTTCTGAATTTAATTTTGGCTGAAAATATATTATGCTTTAACACTACTCTCTGTAATTTGCAACTACATAAAGAGAAAAATGACCAAATTCAAGACAACAAAGCATATGTGCATTTCTTTGCATTTATGCTTAGAGAAAAATAAGTGCTGTTTGATCTCCAGAAACATACAGCTACAATCTTATTGGTCATTCAGTTTTCAATGCCAAATAGAGTCATTTTTAATACAATTAAAAAAACTGTTTTTAAAACTAATGTTTCAAATATATTTATATTCAAAATCTTTTAAAAAATGCAATGATGAAAAAAAGCCTTTATACACCATTAAGCCCAAAGAATACTATAAGGATGACAAGGATGATCATTTGTCGAGCACCTGTGTTCAAGCACACTATCAAACGGAGCATATTTTGAGAAAAAAAAAAAGTATCCTTGGGCTTTAGGCTCAAACTGTAGAAATAGGTAGCAAAGTCATTATCATGGGTTTAATTCCAGAAATGCATGAACAGATAAAACATTATGCTCAAATTGTTCTGGATAAAACGATCTGCAAAATACATACAAGCACAAAGAAGCGGTCACCAGATTTTCTGTTCCATTCATGTGTGAAAAAATGATCTGTTCCAAATTGTGAAATGAGCCTAAAACAAAACAACTGGAATGAACTAGAATCATACAGTTATAGAAAGTATTATGTATAATGTAAGGAGCCAAAACAATATTTGGACAAAATAATGTGAACAGCTGGGATATAGGCAATTTTATTAAGGTGTTTTACCACCACTTGCCTTTAATACAGTTTCTTACCTTTTCTGAATAATTTCCAGTGGACTGTTGTCTATCAAAACATCTGTCAGTTGCTTCAGATTTTAGAGGAGGAAATTTGCTCTCACTCTTCTCTCCAAAACTATCCAAAGTGGTTTCCAACTGACCAGGTTTTGTGATTATGACACCATCTTTTTTTATTTATTTTAGCACTGGTGTCTGTAATTAAAAGTTTTAGCAGTTGCCGCTCATTCATGTATGTTGGAGTTATGAGGTTCCTTTGTGGAAAAAAGGGTCTACAAAGTAAAAATGGAGGTTTGCAGATACTTTTTTTGCAGTAGTTCTGCGTTGCTTGGACACAATCCTTCTTAAAGTTTGACAGTCATTATCAGGTTTTCACCCACTATTGTCCTATACCAATAAAGTACTGTCATGCTTTGTGTCTGCAGTCATAATTGCAAAGACCGGTGTTCATAAAACACCAAACAGTTTAGCTTTTGAGTTACAAATGCTCCTGCTAAACAGGCTTCCATGGTTTGTCCTTATTAGAAGTCTGACAAGTCACCTATTTTACACACAGCTTGTACTAAACACTTCTGAACACAATTTATATTAAACTGATATACGACCTAGAGAATAAAGACAATGAAGAGATAAATAAAAGACAATCACAACATTTGTTTTGTCACTGTAGCCTGCACAAACTGTACTAACTGCTATGATAATTGGTGTTCAAAACCCTATATACTGTACCAACACCCTTCTATACTGGAACTTTGAATCTATGCATTTTTTTATTTATTTATTTTTTCTCTATAATATTTGCATGTGTAAATAAGAATGGTTTCCTGAATCCATTAAAAAAAAAGAAAAAGAAAGAAAACCCTTTGAACTTACAGTAAATTGTGTATACAACAGCAATGAATCATTTCACCAGGTTCACATATAACTCATGCTATCACCCACGCCTATCCCTGATCCATGTTGACATCTTGTTACTAAGTTACTCTGATCCTGGTGTGCTGCTTATGTGGGAAAATCCCACCTAAAATTTCCTGTATTCATTCTTGAGAATTCCTGCGCAATCTTTGTCTTAAAAAGAGCCACTGACAACAGATGCATTTAATTCACACAGTGATTTGTCGCATACAGTGAGAACAGAGCCTTTGGGGAAACATGACAAGATTATGAACAAGCTCTTGCCTGCCCAGCTCTTATCAGCCATACAAATATGTTTAAAAAAATGATGTCAACTAATGACAACCAGTGAACTTTTATTTAGAAATAGACTATTGAATTGCCAACCAAGGCAGTTTGGATGTCTATATGCAGGGAACAAACCCTGTGTAATGACCAAAATATTACTACAAATACAATTTTCAACACCACTTATATCCATAATTTAAGCGCTGGCTTACGCCTCCAGACAAACAAGGTTGACAATGAGCAACATCAATGCTGAATATCTGAATTTCATTTCATGCATTTGGTTGCCCTTGCATTTCTACTATTAAAAATCCTGTAGGTGGTTGAAATGTGCTGCTTCCATCCATATTCAATAATGTGTTCATAACCAGCCCTACTGCACTAATCATCTAAGACTGTAGGCTTAGACTAAAACATAGGGATTTACTGCACATGAGCTGCAAGACTATGTGCTGGTATAAACCAGAAAGAAGATTATATATCTGATCATACCAATCAAATTACATTAAAATTACACAAGTTAGCTATATTCAATATACCAACAGCTTTCTGCATTGTGAGAGTCTGTGTTAAAGGAATACTTCACCTAAAAATGAAACATGCAGCTTTTCACTCCATGGACTGGAATGGTTTGGATTACTTGTGGATTTTTGTGATGTTTTTATCAGCTGTTTTGACTCTCATGCTGACGGCACCCATTTATGCATGGCGTTCATCTTCATCGCTGCATTACAATGTCTCTTTAAATGTAACATTAAATTTAAACATGTACATTCATAACAGGATAGTGAATGCAAACGCTACTGATGCCATTGTAGAAATGCACTATTCAAGGTCAGCCATGATTTATTTCACTAGTGAAAGTGTCCAATTACAGGAGAGTTCCTGTTTTAAAATGAGTATTTAGCTCAGTCATGTGATCTCATGACTTGACTCAATCTGTGCAAAATAAAACAGCTCTGATTAGGCTTACTCATGAAATCTTAAAATATGTACACTTTATATACAGTATGTGTCACTTCAAATGAAAATAAGTTGTAAAATGAGCAAAAAAATAATCATATTGCCTTAGGGTCCATGGGAATGTCAACAGAGCAAGTAAAAATTCAAACCACTGCAGCAGGGGGGAAAAAAACATTATTGTTGAGCCATTTAGACAGGCAATGGAAAATACCCACTTTAAGTCCACCAAAACACATGCGTACTATCATAATATTTTTAAAAACTAACTGCAGACCTTCTAGTGAGCACAGCATGGGGTTACAAAACAATAAAATGAAAAACAACTGCCACACTAGGAGATAAGCTTTGGTGAGGCTACATGTCAAAAAAAAAAAATTGTAAAAAAATCCTTTTTTGGTTTTGTTCAGTATATGAATGCAATGACTATTATCTAGATTATGGGATAATCTTTTTTTTTTTGGCCTTAATTTGTGTAAGTGTAAATTAAGACCCACAGAAACCATTTCACACATATGAAAATCAGGTCCACTTTGAAACAATATAACTTTTATTGCTAATACATAATGAAAAAAAAAAACCCTAACCAAAAAGAAATGACCTGAGCCATATAGAGACCAGAAAGTCATAGAGACACCAAAGAAACACTTTAAAATCCCTCATAACACCAACTTCATAGCAACACCCTGGCAATCAATTTCAACACTTTAGCATCATGTCAATGTGTTTTACACAAACAAGCATTCCTCAGAAGATGTAAAACTATCTCATAAATGTAACACTAATTTGATTCCTTGATCTCAGTTTTCGTGCCATACACTACAGATTTCAGATCAAATAGGGCTAATTATTCATTATGCAGAGTTATGCATTAAATCTTATTTTACAGTCTCTGATGACTGCAGTTGCAAATTACAGGAATTACAGTAAAGTGTCAGACCACTATAATTTGAAGTGTACAGCTGAAGCTACATCATTAAAGTGTAATGAAGCAGAACCACCTACAATCTGAGATGGCAAAACATTAATCAGGTAAAGAGTAATTTGACAGTTCTCCCAAATAAACACATCCTCCACTTCCACTGAATGTCTCTATTCAAAGAAGAGGATGTTAAACTCTGAACGGCCAAACAAAGAAGGCTACTAACACAGAAGCGAAAGTGTAGAACAATTACAGTATGAATGTGCCCACTGTTAGAGGTTTATCCAGCTGTTAAACTGGGATTTCTTTGGCAAAACAGATGGGCATCATTCATTAACTCTACAACACTAATTGATGACATACTGAATTTTGTATTTTGCCTATGATGTCGGAAATTACCACTAACCAAGTAAACACCATTTGCATAATAGTAATGATTAAAGTTCCAGTGAAACTGAAATAGGGAGCGACTTATAGTTTATTCTGTATTGTGTTCTAAGGATAATGGATTATCGAGAAAAAATAAATAAAGTTGGGGACTTGGTTCTATGCATCAGCTGTTGACTGGATTTTGTGGACTGCCACATCAAACCAAATCGCTTGGTTTGCAGATAGTTGATCCAATTGTTACTAGCAGCAAAACTAAAACTACTTGAACTAGTAATGTTCAACGAAAAATCACAATAAAATTTTTTAAAAAGTTACAAGTAACAAATGCAAAACATACTCGTTCGGCTAATGTTCTGGGAAGGTTCTCTCAAAGTTATGAACAAACGTTCTTCCAGCAGTGTTAATAGAATGTTTATTCAGAGTCATCTGGTCTATAATAATGTTCTCAAAACGTCTGTTATATATTGTTTATATTAGATTTTATGTCTGCAACGTTTCATCTAACATTGTTATTACTTTCAGAATGTTCAGAGCACATTCAAAATTAACGTTCCCGTAATGTTCGCAAAATTCTAAAATGGAATGTTCCAGAGAAATAACGTTTTCATAACTTAATGGGGGTTAGCAAAGCGTTCTTAGGACATTTTTGTTAGCTGGAACTCACATTAGAACAGGTCATATCTACAAACGCAAGAATAACATATGTAATAAAACGTTACCACTGAATAGTAATTAACTAGTACGAATGAATCACTACTGAATAAGTCCTAGAAACTCACTGAAAAAATACCAGTCACTATTGGACTACGTAAGCCTACTAGTAAGTAAAAACTAGTAACATATTAATAAACACCACAAAGTTTTGAAATAAACGTCAAAACTGTTTGCCATAGACCGCCTGCCCACACGTGACATCATAACAATACCGCTATCTTAACAAAAAAATGACATCATCACGCAACATTTCAGTTCCAGGGCATCCCCTGTCTATAGCTGATGATGATTATGATTACTATAATAATGCCTTTAACAATTCATGATTACAGTTACCAGTTTCATTGAAGCAGGCCTCACAACAGCAAGCTGAGGGAGAATTTGCAACATTTATAAAAAACGCATGGTTACGTCAGAGATTTATGAACAAAAGCGCTGATACAAATGTGACAAAGTTGCCACAAATATTCAGACGGGAAGCAAAGCGGCTCTGCGGCGTTTCTGCCGCTCTGGCGGGCCTCTAGAAACACAGAAACCAATCAGACTCCTTCAGTTAAACAACACACGAGCGCTTTCTCCACATCCACCTGTTAAGACCCTCAGAACTTGTGTGTTATAACATAAACAGAATAACGCGGGCGTCTCCTTACCTGACTCGCTTTGTGCAGCTGCTTCTTAAACCCCGCCACCGACATCCTTAAATAAGACGGAGAGATGAAAAGAAAATGTTCAGGAGGCAGAAATGGTGATATGATCCTTCAAAGGAGCACAAGAATCTATATATGAAACGCTTTCGGTTTATTTCACCGCCGCTGGGAAATGGACCTGCATTTCGCGGTGGGGCTTCTTTTCCCTCACTGACAAGTGCTGGTCGGTTATGTTTGATCTGCGGATTGTGATTGGCGGAGAGCCGCATTCGTCACGGCAGCATCTCGGAGAACCTCCTTACGAACAAAAACACTATACATCAGGCCTTGTCACAAATTTAAGAGGAACGTTCAGCTGCAAACCAGAGCATGCGCTCGAGCATCCATCCAGGAAATAAGTGGCAACTCTCCAAAGCATTCTTTAAAGGCACTGATTCGGCGCCCAGATTACTATGTAAATATTTGCGATTTTGGAAGGAGCTGAGAGGAGTCAGCCGGATATCTGTGTGTGAAACTGTGTGATTTGGTTTGCTCGAGTATCTGCAGTGCATTAACAACCATCCGCTGCCCCCTAGTGGCACTTCATGAACCGTTCAAAGAGAACACAATGTGCTCTGTTTGTAAATAAAACTAACGTGGGGTCCGAAATCCTGAGATCACTAGTAAAATCCAGCGGAATTAATCTATCAGTATTCTGTTACATTTTCGAAGTTCGAGATGTCTAAATTAGAATTCTGAATAAATCTTCACTCTTCAGTTACAGCAGATTTCTGTTTGTGGCATTTTTTGGTTAGTCTGTGTGCCGAAAGGACTTTCATATATGCCTTTGTTCTGTATCATTGGTTTGGGATTGTCATTTTAATGTTGGAAAGTCTTTAAGATTTTTGTTTCACTGTGTTTTGACCTAGAAAATGTTCCTGAGCAAAGAAACTCAATGTCAGAGCTGCATTTGGATGCCATTTGAATACTGAGGCAAATTTAGGTGTTTGCTGTGAATTGTTTTTGGCCCTTCCACATTATTTGTACTCTACACATATTGTATCCAGAGAGGTTCTGTTTTTTGTTTGTTTTGAAAGAAATCAATTTTATTATCAAGGACACAATACATTCCAAAGTCAATTTAAAACATTTATAATGTTACAAAAGATTTGCTTCAAATGAATGCTTTCTAAAAAAAATCCAAATTTAAACGTTATAAAGATTTATTTTAAATTGTAATAATATTTCACAATATTACTGCAGATATAAAACATATTTTGAGGTGAAATATGAATCATAAAAACTTCATTACATAGCTATATCTACATTAAAACTTGCACTTGAACTGAATAGTTTGATCAAATTTAGCAAATTACATATCCAACAAAATGCATTCGTAAGGTTGCTACTTCAGAACTAGGTGGCACCTAAACATCTGTTTCCCTGCTGACATAGAGCAAGACCATCCTCTAGAAAGACAAGGGAGTAGAAAGACGAAGAAAAACGAGAGAGACAGTGCAGAAATCATAGTGGTATAGGAATTGAGACAAGGAAGGAGAACAAAAAAAGAAGGAGAAAACCACCTGAAAAAGCAAAGCTTGTTTGGATGGAGATGGACATTGTAGAAAAAAAGGAAAGAAAAAAACAAGAGAAAAATGTTTTATAGAATCTTGAATGCTGCAACAACGTCAGATTGCTGTCCTCTGTTAGTCAGCTAGAAAACAGACAGACTTCTTCACATTCATAAACTGGCAGAGAAAAAGGCCACTTCAAAGAAAGAGCAGACAATGAGAAAAGAGCAGGAGAGAATCCAGAAGCAGTTACTGTTTGAAAAATATGTCAGGGATCTAGCCATGAAACACCTGCTCATCAACAAACACAATAGGTTCAGTAAGTCAAATGACCTGTCCTAGAGGATGGTCTCATTCTCACTGTTTGAGCATGAAGAATATATACATCTGGCAAAAGGCAAGAAAAGAAAATGGTAAGAGACAGACAGGAAAAGACAAGAAGGATCAGTTCCTCCAGGAAAAAGCAGGGGAAAACAATGTCTTCCTGCTGTTATACAGTAATTAAATAATAAAAATAAAATAATATAAGCTTTTTAAGAAACATATCTCTGCTCTAAATATGTGGACAAAAATAGAATTATATAAAATGAGGCCCTCAGACTCTGATCTATCTATATCTATACTGTATTCGACGGTCTGTTTAAAGTCAAATTTAGTTTTGATAATGCCTTTCATCTGTAGCTTCGTATGTTCACCACTAGATGTCCTACCTTGTATTAATATTGTTCTAGTAAATTATTCTTTATGCATTTCTGTGGTTTCGGTTTGTCCTTTATGTCTGTCTCTTGTTCCCATATTCCTCAGCTTCCTTTAAAGTATTGTGTGTTTCATGTTTTCAAGAAAGAAAACGGCTTATTGTTATTATAAGTAATGCATTACGATATTGCATTACTTGCTAAAATGTAACTCTGTTAGTCACTATTTATGGAAAGTAGTGCCTTATGTCACTTGTGTTACTTTTTCTCATCTGGGATAGATTTGCTTGTTTGATTTTAATGTAAAAAGTTCTGTTTTTGGCAAATGTAAAATCCCTTTCACATGAATTCACATCTGCACAGTAAAGGGCACAGCTCAAACAAACATTCTACATTTCACTGGACACAGAAGAAAGTTCAACACTACAAACAACAATGTCATGTGTATCTAAAGTAATTTTTGCTTATTAGCATAGTTGAATTGAATCATTGAAGGTCAGCAGTAAAGGAAAGGACATTACATGTGGCCAAGTATGGTGACCCATACTCAGATTTTGTGCTCTATATTTAACCCATCCAAGTGCACGCACACACACAGCAATGAGAAGTGAACACACACACACAAACACACTGTGAACACACACCTGGAGCAGTGGGCAGCCAATGCTGCAGCACCTGGGGAGCAGTTGGGGGTTTGGTGCCTTGCTCAAGGGTCTCAGTCATGGAATTGAGGGTGGCGAGAGCACTGGACATTCACTCCCCCACCTACAGTCTCTGCAGGACCTGAGACTCAAACTCACGACCTTCAGGTTACAAGTCCAACTCTCTATCTCTTAGGCCACAACTGCCCCAACAGTAAAGACAGTGGTTTAATACATAAAATGGTATTAATACATAAAGGATATTTATTTAAAAAAGTAATCTGATTACGTATCTCACGTTACTTGTAATGTATTACCCCCAACACTATTTTGTTTTTATCTTTTTGAGGAAAGTACACAGCGACAATAATATATGATATTTTGCCTTATAGGTGTGCCATGTTTATGCCATTATAAAAACATGGACTAGGATTTAGGCACCAAGGGAATGGCTATAGTGTTAGAGATGACTAGCCAGAACGTCATACAGATTAGTAATGGCATGAGGGTGAGTAAATGGTGAGAGCATTTTCATTTTTGTTGGAACTATCCCTTTAAATTATAACATGGATTGAAACACTGTCAGAATCCACATGCTGGTCAGGAATTTCCAAAATGACTAATAAGAACAACATTGCTGTTTTCTTGAAGATCCACATATTTAATTACTATAGAAAGTTTAGTGGCTCATAGACGAAAGTTTAGCCATTATCGTCTCAAGCTACTTCTTTTGTGTGACTTTTTGGTGCAAAAAACACTATAAGTAAATATAACTATAAGTAAAAATCCCTAGTGAAAAAGAGTAAACCTTTCAAAGCAGCCCATAATCCATATCTTTGCACAAAAAAAAGTATGTCTTACACAATGAGTATTTAATTACACCTTTAACATTTATCATTCATCAGTGAAACCATAAAAGTATTGGTGATTAATTTAAAAATTGACAATGCTTAACACAGTGTGGTTTTATTAAATGTAATTATTTTCTAATTTCTTGGGCCATTATGGAAGGCTTTGCCCTAAATATATAATGAGAACAATATAATGAGATAATACACACACAAAAAAGGCATATTTAAAATATTTTTATTTTAAAAATCTATTTTTAATCCAGTTTTAAATCCATTGCATCAATTATGTTTGTTAAAAGATCACACCTTCTGTATTTCTATTTCTAACAAACAATTTGTTGTGAGATAGCAAAATCTGGCCCTGTTATGTTATGCAAATGTGCTGATTTTGAATAATATAAAATGCTTTGTTAACACCTTGTCATCTTATCCTTCTAGCTGCACACTGAGCATGAGTATGATTTCACACTCTGTTCTTTTCCTTTAGTCATAACACACGTAATAAAAGCTTCTGAAACAATTATTGGATTGTGAAAGCCTGGTAAAAATGAACTTTGCTCAAGCCAAACTAGAACATATTTCCCAGCTAAACAAACTAATATATAAAGATGCTGTATAGAAAGTACACTTTTTGTTTGATGGATTTAAAAATAGTAATAATTTAGGCTAATGGTTTTCTTAACTGTAGAAACCACTGCTAATAAGCAAGCAAAACAGCCTCTGACTCAGACATTTACTGTTACACAACATAATGTTCCCCAACATTTACAAGTTCTGGAAAATGTTGGTGTTCACCGTGTTACGTCACACTCTACGTGTTACTGAGTGCGGAACTGGATTGACTAATGTAAGGAGTGAATAACTGACAGTTAGCTTAACTGTTTCAGTGCTTTTTGAGATCACGTTTCCAGTGGGCAGTGGTCACATGATCCTCAATACACTGTTACTGTCTTATAGCATTGAATTCTTCATACAGAGTTCAGCTGAGTAAAAGTGCCAGTGCCATGTAGCCTTTATATAGGCCAATAATAATATCATGAGTGTATATAGTGACATATAATGTAGTTGTTCTTCAAGTATTAAATCATAGTTTTTTCAAGATTATGTTGCACAAAAGCCGCGCCCAAACCCGATGAACATGACTGCTGAGTCCGCGAGATGCTCCAGATACTCCTGACATCCTGGGTGTAGTACCTAACAAGCTACTGAATTCAAACCTCATATTACATATCCCACTGATACGCACAAGGACGAAGCGTCTAGACATTCTTCCTGCCCCTGTATTTTATTAAGGACTGCAATTTTTGGTCATTTTGAAGCCCAGCAATCACAAAGCATGTCATTAATGCTTCTCAAATATAGGCTGTACCTATGCTAGCTTAAAGGAAAACCCTAATTATTGTATGGAAAACACAGAAGACCCTTTTGGACTTCTCTTGTTGCTGCATTTTGCTGATATTGGAGATCTGAAACCAAATGTTGATCTGAGGGTCAACACAAAAAGACAAAAAGCAAAAGAGCTGGAAGAATTGAGGACGTTTTTACTATTTTAAGGTAATTTAAGGTAATACAATCTGAAAAAAATTTTTTTTTTAAAGTGAATAATTGTGTTTGCTTTGTAAACCAATTCTAGTAAAAATGTATTTTTTAAAATTGTAGTGTCTTGATCCTCTACAGAATTTCATTTTGAGTTGTATTTGAGAATTTTGTAGTTATTTATTTTATATAATTATATTTATATTATTTATTTTATATTATATTATTATCTAATATTATTATTTATTTAGTTATTTTTTATTAATTTTTTTTTTACATTTGTCTTGCCTTGTTTCATCTTGGGGCGGATCCTTACGCTGTGCGTGTCGCGTCATGCGTACAAATGCGCTGCTGTGCGTCACACAAATACTCCTGCGCCGCAGAGCACGCATTCATAATCATTACAGCCACGAGGACGGACTGAAGGTTCCCTGCTTCAACAGTGCTTGAACGGCAACCGATCTCCTGTCTTTTCGCCTTTTTCATCAATCAACTCCTTCGATTCCAGTCATTTTGTTTTCGGTCAAAATCGAAAATTAGATTTAAAGACGCTTGTTTAAAAAAACAATTCTACGCGAACCAGCGTCGTTGACCATCTGTGCGAATAACATCAGAAAAGCCGTAAAACCGATCTGAAGGTAAGTTTTCTATCAGAATCAACACAAATTCAATTCAAATCGTTTGTTTTTGTTTATATAGATGACCGCCTCGGTTGCATAGAGACCGCGCCATCCGTCGCTAACATACGATCGGCGCCATCTTTGCTTGTTTGTTTTGATCGATGAAGTCCTGCTGGGAAAAACGAATCCGATTAAATAAAACTACGAATTCGCTTCGTTTACCAAACTGCCACGCATTTGGATGGATGTAATGTTTGAAAAGGTCACAATATCCTCAAAAGCCCGCCACGACATTAAGTCTCATATTTTTTTACTTTATTGCGTTCGTTATTATCGGTTAATCTTTTACAATATGTTATTATAATCGCTAAAACATTTATAAGATGCGTTAAACAGTTTTTATTAGAGAGTGGTGACGCTGTTTTCCCACTGAAAGTGAATGGAGACTGGAGCTGTCGAGCTTCGAAAGGGATTAAAAGCAATAAAATTAATTTTAAACGATCTCAACTTAATATTTAACGTTTTCTGAAGTCTTTTGATATCCTTAATTTACATTTCCTCAAGACTGCGTTTTTTGTTGTTGTTGAAAAGGCTATAATCTCCTTTGTAAACACCCACGACGTAAGGTGTAATTTTGCGATTATTTAGCGGTTGTTCTTGGCACGTTTATCAGGTGTTTTTGACAGTTAGCTCAGTCTTTTTTCACGGTTAGCTTTGTTTAATATCATAACACAGTTGCCAAAATACATAATATGTTAAACTGAATTTTTTTGAAGAGTGGTGACGCTGCTTTCCTAATGAAAGTGGATGGGGACTGGCGCTGGAAAGCGATGCAAAGCAACGAAAAATAATTATACACGACGATAACGTTGTATTTTACGTGTTTTAAAGTCATTCATTACGTCTTCTCGATACTGCAGGTATTTTTTTTTTCTAAACATTAAATTTAAAAAGGTTGCATTCGGTTTAGTCGTCTTTTTTATATACAGTGGAAGTGGATGGGGACTGACGCTGTCACCCCCTAAACGGCGCAAAAAAAAAAAAAAATCACTTGAAGCCATCCGACAGGTTTGTCTAAATGCTCCCAGGTCTCAAGATTTTTTTTTTCATAATCCTTTTAGTATACAGATTACAAGATTGTCTATAAGGTGTCACCACAGGCCAATTTTCAGATATATGTATTCATAATTGTTTTATATAGCTTCTCAATTGTAGTTAAGTTAAACATAGGTTACACTATGCAAGTTGGCCAGCTCTTGAGCAGGTGGGATTGGACCAACAGGCTACACCCTGAGAAGAATTATCTGAGTGATCCAGGAAATATCTGTCATGCACTCATGTGCTTTTTCCCATACCAATGACAAGAGTAACTGAAATGGGGTCGAACTTGAACAGCACCTGTCCTGAGAACACATTAAACCTTGTACAGCGTCTTACAGAGAGCGTAAACACATGCTGGCATGTCTGGAACAGACAATGAACGCTATTATTAGTGGGTTTGTGGTGCGTGGTAATGCAGAAGTTGATGTTGGACAGCATACAGTGCGTTCATTGATAACAGGGGGTGCATAAATTACAGTACAGCAAGGGTGGCAAGCTTATTTTATGCCCTCTCTTACAGAAACATGAGCTCTCAAGTGAGACAGAACTTTGAGGAGGCCTGCGAAGCGGCCATCAACCGTCAGATCAACATGGAGCTGTATGCATCCTACGT
>JAUZSZ010000095.1:8462018-8474139 GCA_034780575.1 Labeobarbus marequensis | reverse complement strand
ACTTACTCAACACTGGATACTCCTCTGCAGTTAATGGGTGCCGTCAGAATGAGAGTCAAAACAGCTGATAAAAAAACAAAAAAAACAAAACACACACAAAAAACACAATAAATCAAATAAAACCACACAACTCCAGTCCATCAATTAACATCTTGTGAAAAAAGTTGCATGTTTGTAATAGACAATTCACCTTTAAGATATTTTAACTTCAAACCGCTGCTTTCAGCTAAAATACGATTTCTCTCTCCATAATATTGCATCCTCCAGTTAAAAAGTTGTCTTGATGGTAAAACGCCTTATCAATGGATTTGTTTCTTACAAACACACAGCTTTCACAAGGTGTTCACTTCACAAGGTGTTAATTAATGTACTGGAGTCAAGTGGATTACTTGTGGATAACTGTGATGTCTTTATCAGCTGTTTGAAACTCTCATTTTTATGGCACCCATTCACTTATTTTCTATTTACATACAGTAACAGCCATTCATCCTCACGTGGGAAACATGTTGTGTTGTACTCCTTGCAGTTAGACAACAGACATAATCCAACAAAAAGATGAATCCCAAAACAACTTAATTATTATTAATAATTCTTAATACATGTAATGTTTTATTGTAGTATGCTGAACTAATCAAAACAACCTAAAGTGGTTGCTGGTCTTAGCCAATTTTCCAGCCTGGTCAATATCTGTTGTGGATGATTTAAACGATTTTTTGTTTGTGTGTGTTTTATAGTTAACAGCTAAACAACATTATTAGTGTGAAACCCAGGGAAAAGTACAGTCATTAGGGTTCATGGCAGATTGAGAGAGCATGTGGGACACTGACACTGATGTGACTTTGTTGCTAAGAGGATTGAGAAAACCAAGCACAAAGACCTGCATGCAACTGTCCATTTTATTGACTGTGTATTATTTAAAAATATCACAAACGAAAACCTCAGTTTAGTGAACCAGCACGACAGGGTGCAAAGCCCGGGTTTTAGAGACACAATAACAAACAGTAACTTTGACTCAAGACATTATAGTTCGTTAAAAGCGTGACTTCTGGCGGTGACCTTCCCGTCAAACAAACTTATCGATACAGATACAGTTCTGTAAATTAGTTACTGTTTTGTCAAAACAACAAACATTCTCTCGGCGACAAGATGCAATCTTACCAATAGCAAACATGACTAGCCAGCTTTAAAAAGATGTGTACACAGACAAAATACATTAGATAGCCCGTCAACGCCAGATTACAACACGGAAAAATTATTTTGTGGATGAATGCGAACAAATAGAGATGTTACCTAAGTACGTACTGTAACTCCTTCCTTCCTGATGGCCGGTAGAGACACCTGCGAGCGATGAGGAAAATACAGCGACGCTCTTTTGCGTCTGACGTCACTACAGTACAACCCACTTTTCCGCTGTCGTCAGAGCGTCACATAAATACGTCAACACCTGTCTATGGAGCATCACACCACTAGATGGCAACAAATATCTTCCTATAAAAACAGGATTGGAGCTGACCCTGATTTACTTGCCTCAGTATTGTTTATTAGAAATTATAAACTTTTGTAGTATTTATTATAGCTATTTTGAAATTTTAAGTTATTTTTATTTCATATTTATTTTCATTAATCTTAGTTCTTCAGCTTAAACTTTTTTTTATTATTGTTTCCTATAATATTTATATATTTATTTCAGCTTTATATCAGTTATCAGAAATGATATTTAATAGTTTTAGGTAAAAATAACAACACTGTTATGACTGTAAAGCTTTTACATGAATTTTGGAAATTAACATGCACATTATACTTACAAACCTATTACAGTATTACGAAGCAATGAAGGAGGGCTACAACAGGCCTTAGGCAACAAACTGCAGTTGTCAATTTTCTTTTAAATGCTGCAGGTCTGAAAAAACATCTTGGTGGGAAGCAGAGCTACATATGTATTTGCAACATGCCTTCCAATGATTTTTGATTATCAAATTATGATAAATATGGACACAATCAAACAATACTGATTTTATTTTCATTGTGAACAGAAGCGTTTATGGGGCTTAATATCAGACACCGTAAAATGTATAACATTGGATTATATATTTATCATTTCTTTATATTATGAATTCCATAACTAGAACGCATAAGAGTACAAACATTTACACAGAACAAACGTGTGAAAATGAAACTTAAAATAGAAACTTCTTGTATTCTGTACAGATGGATGCTTCATGCAGAGTCCTTAAGTTTCGCTTTTTTGTTTTTGAGGTTCAGTGGGATGGCGGCGGTTGTAGTAGATGACAAAAGATGCTCATCTGGTTGCATCTCATTTCGAGTGTTTCTTAAAGATGGAGATATATTCCTGTACATCGTCAGGGGAGCCCAGCACTACAGGAACCCTCTGGTGGATTGAGTCAGGTTTGATGTCTAGAACATTCATGGCTCCTGTTGTTGCCATACCACCAGCCTGCTCCATGATGAAGGCCATGGGGTTGCACTCATACAACAGCCTCAACTGGAGCAAACATGAAAGAAACATGAAACCAGTGAGATTGTTGAATGAGCAAAAAGACTGGCTAACCGCTCACTGATCCACTCAAAGACAAAGGGATTTTGAAGCGTTTGTTTTGTATATGAACTGTCTTAGGCCTTCCATCCAATTTACATATCATGTGGGGATCACTGATGTCAATTTTTTGGACACTTCTATATCAATTGTGGACAATCAAATAATCTCTTCTCTTTATAGAAAAGACACCGCTAAGAACAGTCTCCTTCATGCTAACAGTGCTCATCCAATGCCCTTAAAACGTGGTTTACCTTATAGCCAATTTTTGAGACTTCATCGTATTTGTTCTGGGAGAGAGGATTTTGAGGCTAAAGCCCAGAGCTTGTACATGGATTTTAAATCACGGGGCTATCCTAATAAGTGGCTTGACACTGCACTTGAGAAGGTTTCCAGCTTGCATAAACAGGAGGAAAGAAATTTGACTTTAAATAAAAGAAATAAAAAATTTTCATGCATTTTTAAATCCACATATAGTCCACTGAGTAATGATATTAAAACCATTATTAAGAATCATTGGCACATTATTCAAAGTGATCCCCAGCTATTGAATGTATTTAGTGATCAACCACTTTTTGTCTCTTCCAGGAGTTCCAATTTGAGGGATAAGCTTGTTCATGCTGACACCTACATCTCTTCTCCAACTACTCTTGTCGATGCCCAGGGTAATTTTCCATGTCACAATTGTTCTTCTTGTACCAAGTATGTTAAATGTAAATCATTTACACATCCTCGTACATTAAAAACTTATAAGATTAGACAATTGATTACTTGTAAGAGTACATATGTTATTTACATTATCATTTGTCCATGTTCACAACTATATGTTGGCAAAACTACACGTGCATTACGCACAAGAATGATTGAACACACAAGTGCTATTAGGAGACAGGATGATACATCTTCAATTTCTCGTCATTTTAAGTTGGCCAACCATTCTTTGTCTGACATGAAGTTCCTGGGCATCGAGAGGATTTTACCTCATAGAAGAGGTGGAGATAGAGATAGAAAATTATTGCAAAGGGAGGCTTTTTGGATCTTTGAACTTAAATCTTTATTTCCTGAGGGTATGAATGAAGAACTTGAATTCTCTTGTTTTTTGTAAAAATTACTACATATTTGTTGTGTTTTGTGATGTTGTATTGTTCTTTGAAGCTGTATACTTGCAATATTTTGCTATATGTGTGCATGATGGAACTCGTTTGGAACTCTACTTGTGATTAAGGTTTATCTGAGATAATTGTATTCAGCTGATTGTCCTTAACTGCTAACCTGCTTAAAAAGGGTGAATGTTGTTTGCTAAGTGAGCACTGAAGATAGCAATGTGCTGAAACGTTTGCTTTCTGGTGTCCTTTTGTTTTTAACTCACCTGCACTTTTTGCACCATGCAATTTATAAAATAAAAAAAAAAAGTTTTTGTTGACTTTTTCAGTCTTCGAGTGGATCAGTGTGCGGTTAGCCAGCCTTTTTGCTCATTTGATTTCAGTTAACATTTATTTAAAGTAATACAAAAGTTTAATGGGTTTAGTTATAATTCTGATTACTATTCAGGTTTAATTTTTATTCATTTACAATTAGTAGTGATTTTAGTAGTTTGTAGTCATTTTTATTTCAGTTAGTTGCAAAGGCAAGATTTATCATTTTCATCTAGTTTTTCATCTATTATTTAATCTTTATTTCATATCAGATTATTTCAGTGAACAAAAATGTTTTTTATTTTTATTTTAGTTAGCAATTTAATTTTTTTTATGTTTCCTGATCACTTAAAACGTAATAGTGCACCTTCAAAGTTCATTTCTGAAGGTTCGAGGTTTGTTTAAATCTCTAACCTTAAATTATGAGAAATAATAATAGTAATTCTTTCCTTAGCGAACGCCAGTAATTACGTGCTGAATAATAAATTCAGATAAGACCCCCAAAAGTCACGAGAAGGCTGTAAAAAATGAAACAGAGCAGATGTGGAAATAAGACGTCATCTGTCCTTTCTATTAAATCTGAAAAGGTGTTGAAGGTCGCATGAAACCCATATGCCGGCCAAAAAATGATAATCTGGCCGCTACATTCATCCTCCCCTTGAAGGAATGCTCTCACTGGACCCAGAGCTCAATGCATGCTAAGTCAAACTGAAATTCTGGTCCACTAAGAAATGCTGATTTCCTTCTTCCTTTCCAAAACAGGGTGTGAAAGAGGAGCCAGCCAAGCCCAAAGAGGTGACGAGCACTGGGAAGGCCGGCTGGTTGAAGAAGTCTTCAGGGAAGTTCTTGAGCAGCTATAAGGATCGATACATTCAGCTGGAACGAACAGTGATTGCGGTCTATGAGAATGAGGTAAGTCTGCTAAATCGTGATGAAACATAGATATGAAGTCAACATGAAACCACCCCACTGTGCTTTCATAATTACATGAATTTCTGAGCAAAATATTTTATTGCACAAGAAAAAATGATGGTTGGAAAAAATGCAAGTGAATTGGATTGTAGAGTGGTCCATCATACTATTGCTAAAACTACTCGTATTAATAGCTATTTGGCTGTTGTTTAACATGGGTTAAAAATGGTTGATGGGTTAAAAATTGGTTAAAAATAGACTGTAGCCTCCTGTTTCAACTAAAAAGAAAAGTCTTGTTACAGACAGAGAAAGTTATGATGTTTTGATGGAAAATGACAGCAATTGGCTTCCCCCCCCCCAATATGCTCAGATGAATTAAGGATTGTGAATTAAGAAAATATTGTACTCGGCACATATTTTCTAGAAAGCTAGTTTTTGTTTTGAGATAAATCATCATTTTTTTCCATCCCAATTGCAAAGCAAATTAATTGTTCGCCATCTATGCTTTATCAAGACATTTAAAATGGATTACAACTTTTTTTCTGAAGTTGTTTCACCAAATAAATAAATCACAACATTGTACTAAACCATCTACCATCATGTGAAGACAAAACAATAATGCAAAAGTTTTATAGCTTTTAGAGTTTTAAAGCTTTGTACTCTTACTGTCAACAAAAAACTCATTTCATCATTTTTTTTCCATGAGGAGCTTTAGAAGAAACATCTGAGCAGTGTTATTTTAGTATTATTTATATTATAGTTTTTAGTAATATTTTGAATTAGTTTTTATTTCATATTTTAATTTTTAATCATTTTAGCCCAATTTTTTAGGAATTTTATGTGCTTTTGTCAATTTTATTAGTTTTTTATTTCTAATTATTTCATTTTTTGTTTTATTTTATTTCCATTAGTAATTTTACTGCTTAAAATGATGTAATTTAGGTGTCAACTCTGTTTGTTTTTCATCTAATATTTATACTTCTTTTTATTTCAGATTTATTTCTGTTAACAAAAATGCTTTTTATAGTGTCAGTTTTAATTTTAGTTAATGATAATAACTCTGGATCTGAGACAAAGATAATACCAATAAATGAAAATTCTGTCTCTATTTACTCACCACCGTCTTTTTAAATCCATATGACTTTCTTTCGAAAACATTTTGGGTCAGATTTACTAACAGCTTGTTCCAGCACAAACCGTCTTTTGGCGTTAAAATAGTACTGTCAGGATTTACTAAAGACGCGCAGTGAAGAATTAGCGCTGAAAAGGTGTGGGGACAGTTATTTTTGCGACTGACCTTACTGAATATGCATTTGTAGGAGTTTCCCTTACAAACGCAAAATTTATGGTAGGAGAGTATTAGAATGAATCACGCAACGCAATTCACTAACATTTGCGCTCTTCAAATTACTGGTATTTGCGCCATGTTTTAACGGCCCAAAAAGCATGTCTTGAAGCAGGCTGTAATTTGCGCTGCTCTTGGTAGATTGTGCTGGTCATTATGGAAATGATCTGCTGCGTCTGTGTTCTTTAATGTGCTCATTGTCAGTAAATCACACACAGAATTTTCCCCTCCCATCGGCGCTTTTGTGGAATTGGGCTCTAATGCTAATTTGCCCCGTTTAGTAAATCTGGCCCATAGTCTCAACAAATTGCAATGTACTGCACAAGTCTTGGAATATTTTAGTCCTTATGCAGTGTGAACATTCTGCTAACTATCTCCTTTTTTTCTCTGGAAGCATGAAAGCCTTACAGGTTTAAAACAATATGATGGTGTGTAAATGATGACAAAAATGTCATACTTGAGTGAACTATTCCTTTAAATGAAACATAACTAAATACCATTGAGCAACCTCTCAACAATACAATTTTC
Organism: Labeobarbus marequensis; assembly: GCA_034780575.1. Taxonomy (NCBI): domain Eukaryota; kingdom Metazoa; phylum Chordata; class Actinopteri; order Cypriniformes; family Cyprinidae; genus Labeobarbus; species Labeobarbus marequensis. The sequence goes on along the minus strand of JAUZSZ010000095.1, from coordinate 8,467,385 downwards.
CTCTAGTTTATCCTTTTACAATTAAGAACATTTTCCTGGTTTGCAGGAATTAACAACATGCCTGGAGAAACTGGAGTTGGACAACTATGACACTTGCCACGAGTTAAAGAGTCCTTTCAAGAAGAAACACAGACTGGTACTAATTCGAAGCCCCAAGTGTGGTAACAAGGTAATAATTAACATTTCAGTGCTGCACCACGTCAAATATATGTCTACCCATTCCCTTTGTGTGGGATATAAAGAGTGGCTCACATTAGGATGACAATGCAATACACAGTTGTCGATGCCTGGCCTGCAGTCGTGACGTCAGTAGTTCAATATGGCACGCACTAGAGGCACACTAGGTCATTGTTCTGAGTCTAATGAATCAGACACATATCTGAGTGGACACATGACCAATGATGAGCCAATTACTCCTGCCTCATGCTTTGTGACACTTCACTGCTTTCAAAGTTGCTTTAAATAATGGCAGAACGTGTGTGTGAAAGGTCGCCTATTGCATGAGTGGTGTTTTTCTTTATGCTTGGTGTCACTGTCAAATATTGCAAAATTTGAGATAAAAAATGATAAACATCCTGTTACATGACTTCACCCAGGGTTATTTTTCACATTGTTCATACTTTATCATGAGTTGGAAATTCATACTGTAAACCTTTGGTACTATACTTTAGTCTAAGTTTCATAACCCAGGTTTAAAAGTATTACAAGTTGCTGACTTAGAAGTGGCCCGAACTCAAGGTTAAAAGGATGTTAACAAAGTCAAAGTGTGAAAAGCAAGACAACCTTAGGCAAGGCATCATTTCCTGTCCTAGTGTTTATGTATTCAAAAACGCAGAGGCAAGATTTCCTGTATAACTACGCAATTACTTGTGGTATATCAAAACAGCCGCAAACCATCTTTTTTTCACTTTCTAATGAAAAGTGGATTTTCCTCTGTAGAAGATATGTAGACTGTCAAAATATAGTCACTGATGAATAGGGATGTTTGAGACGATGAAAGGAAAACATGCAATATGGCAAGTTAAGTTTTTAATGAAATCTTTTAAAGTTGGTTTTTGAATTTTTAAAGAAAGTTTTAATTTAATGACTCTAAAAATTGCAAGTAAAATAAGAAAAAATATTACTTTTAAATACCAGTGTTATTTTAGTATTTATATACTTTTTTTAGTATTCATTAATATTTTATATTAGCTTTTATTTTTCTATTTTTAAATTAGTTTTCATTTGAATTTTTTTAGGTTCAAATGAAATTTTGTTAAATCCTTTATTTCAGTTTTGGTTTTGTTCATTTTAATATTTAAGATTAAACTTGACAAAGCAAGATTTCTAATTTTCATTTAAGTTTTTCATCTAATATATAGACATCTAAGGTCAAATATCATACATTTTTTCAGTCCTGAAAAAAATGTTGTAAATTTTCTAGTTGTTATCCATCTGAGATCTAACAACCACAACCACTTTCATCATCACAATGTCATAAATTCAAATTATCTGATATTTTGACTTACTGACCTTGACACACAGGCAGGATTATAAATAAGAATGTTTTAAAAGAAAACTGCTTATTTTTAAATAAATAATGATTGTTTTTGTTTTATCATCTTTTAAATGGCAGTTCCAGATGGTTTCATCAACATATAATTTTTGATGTTAAGCTCCACAGAAATGCATTTTAATTCAGAAATTGAAAGCATATTAATAATAGAAGAGGTGTATTGAAGTCATTGTCTGTATGGACTGCATTTTTAATGTATGTTTGAAAATTAATAGACACTTTAAAAGGAGCATCATGTCATTGACCCAGATACAGTTTTAAGGGCATTGCACTTTTAGAAAATGTATAAGCATTCAGTGTATTTATGTTCTGCGGTGAATTATTTTGAGATTAGACTGCTGGATTGTTTTACCCGTCAAACCCTTGTTTGCTGACGCTTTAGAGTTGATGGTAAATGATGACTTCATCTGGAGGAGTGTGTACTGTATTGCACATGATATGTCATAACTTTTGGACACACACACACATATACACACAGTGTGTGTGTCATACTGCTCCATGAGCTCATATCAATTACAACCTAATCTATTCTTTACCTGGTGGCACAGTTCCTTGGAATAGTCTGTATATATTCATTGTTTACTGTACACTATAACACTGAATCCAGAGTCTTGGAGGTGGGGAGAAGACTTGAGAAATGCGGAAGATACCTAACAGGCGAAATATGCATTATTACTAACAGATGACGAGAGCGAAGCCTTGGCGAACTGCAAAGAGCTCAGCAGATGTCAAGAGACTTCTCTAGAGGATAAAATGTGTGTGTGTGTGTGTGTAAAGAGCAGCCAGACCAACATGTCACTTTTTCCTCTCCTGAATACAGTGACCAGCCAGCTGAATGAGTCAGACACCACAGCCTAGTGTTTGATTTTATAACTAAACCTCACGTACTGTAGTTCTTGAAAAGAGTTTAAAGATTTAAGAGATTCCAAACCCTCCTGTTTCACAAATATTTTAGACACACCCTACTCTAGAAACATAAATCTTTTCTTTCCTTTCTGTTTTTTAAGGGTGAAGTGCATTTCGGAGACTCATGCTGAGTCTGGCAATATACAGGATGCTAGACACACTTTATATAAACCTAACTGAACAATGGGACATCCTACGGACAAATCACTTTGTATTTTCCTGTTTCGTTTTGATGATGTTTACAATCATCAGGGATGTTCATTGCAAAACCGAAACTGAATCCTTTATACAGCACTGGATGTAATTGTTCAAATGGCGGGTAATGCTTGTGATCCAACATAATACTAGATGCTTGATCCAGCTCAGGTTATTTCCTAATTTTATTTCTTACAGAAAAGCAAAATAGGATTAGCATCATTTTTTTTTACAATGTTTTATTCGTTTGTATGCATGTCATACTAGTTTCTATGACTTCATATAAATTTGCTGTGTTCATTTTAGGTCCAAGATGTCAAACTTCAGGCACAAACTCCTGAGGAGAAAGAGGCCTGGATCAAGGCACTCAGTGAAGGAATCAGTAAGGCAAAGAACAAAATTTTTGATGAGGTACTGGTTATTGCTCACCTGAAATTTTACTATGATTTTTAAAAACACATGCACATAAATAGCACCATGACTAAAAATTTTTAAATATTTTCTGTGGTCACATGTAGAGTTTTTTTCAAATGAGCACAGCTTGTACTCAACATTTCTCTGTGATCTTCCTGAATAAATATAGTGTTGCGTGAATGAACATAGATACAGTTACAGATTCTTATTTTTTATGTTTTATATCTCAGGTAAAAGTTGACGAAAGCTGCTCTTTAGAACATGTTACAAGGAACCGACCAAAGGGGAACCGTGGAAGAAGGCCGCCAACAAGGATACACATGAAGGAGGTATGATATAATCATTTCACATGCACAAAAAAGTTGTTGTTGTTTTTTTATCAACCCTGTTGGAGAGCAACTAAGGATGCACAGATATATTTCTGACTAAAGCTGTTATTAAAATTAAAAATATAATAAAAATTAAAAATTTATAATGTACAGTATGGAATTGAATATTCATTTTGAGATTTGCCAAATATTCCATTTAAGAGTACTATGAAATCATTAGTGTTTTAAATGAGTGTTTGATGACAGAAAAGGTAGTAAAGAAAATATTAAATATGCATTATGCAGTATTGAGATTATTTTTGTAACCAGTCTGTTATAATCATTTTTTTATCAAAATACAGTAAAACAGTAATATCGTGAAATATTATTACAATTTAAATTAACTCTTTTCTGTTTCGATGTATTTTTTACATTTTGCTTATTAAACATTTTAGATTTATAACTATTTACAGCAGAGCCCAAGATAAGATAAGATTTTAGTGATGCAAAGCTGAATTTTCAGCATCATTATTCCAGTCTTTAATGTCAGAAATCATTCTAATATGCTGATTTGCTGCTTAAGAAACATTTCTTACTATTATCAATTTTCAAAACAGTTGTGATCACTTATATATTTTTCAAAATAGTGATAATTTTTTATAGAAATCTTTAATGAATAGAAAGTTCAAAAACAGCATTTATTTGAAATTGAAATCCTTTGTAACAATGTAAAAGTCTCAACCGTCACTTTTAATAAATTGAATGGATACTTACATTAAATGCCTAATAACAGTAAGCCAGAAATATTATCTAATTGTAATATTCTGTCTATTCTTACAGGTTGCGAATGTTTCAAGTGATGGAATATTAAGACTGGACCTTGATGGTGAAGTTACTATGCTGAATGGAACTCATGGCTTGAACACAGAAAGGGATAAACAAACCGAAACTTCTAAACCATCTGTGGAGATGAACAACATTCCAGAGGAGGACGACGATGAAGAGTCCACACCCGAAAAGAAAGTTATAAAGCCACCCATGCCACCATCAAAAGACAACAAACCCAACGAAACTCATAAAGAGGACGAGCCCAAAAATGAGGAACCTGCAGCTCAAAAGAAGACGATGCCACCAATGCCTCCATCAAAGGAGTCTAAGCCTTGCGTCTCTGTTGATGGGGCTGCTGTTGAGAAGAATGTCTCAGATAGTAAAGTGGAGGTTGAAGCAGAAAGCACTGACTCTTCCGAACCAACCCCTTCCACCAAGAGCATCCAGTCCCCTACTCCTCCTCCTAAAAATATGAAGCCCAACCAATTGGTAACACCAGTCACAATAGAGGAAAAAGAGAAGAATAAGGAGGTTGACGGTGAAGGTACCAAGGTAGATGGAGCTTCAATTGAGAAAGAAGATGACCTGGATGAGTTAGAAGAGGTAGAGACCATTGTTCTATCCACAAAGGTCATGAAACCACAAGTAGTGATGTGGGATTCACCCACTATACCAGCAAAAGAACCTAGTGCTGAACAAGAAGTGCAAAACTCAAAGAAAGCCTCTGATACCACGGAAGAAGTTGCAACCTCACTAGAACCTCTCCAACTTAATGTTACTCCACTTTCAACCCCAGAATCTGTAAAAAAGAGCCCTGGGCCCCCTGCTCCACCCAAGAAGAAGCCATTTAAGGCACCTGCCAAAAAAGAGGACACTCCCGCACAAAGTGACCCAATGGTCGTTACCCACTCCACCACTTCGTCTTCAGAAACAGCTGACATCAAATTGGCAATTCCAGAACCCAAAACTGAGCCAGTTGGTGATGTGTCAAGTGAAGATTTGGAGGAGAAGTCTTTAGACAGTGGTCAGCACTCAGGAGAGGAGTCTGAGACCGGTGACCAAGTTACGCCATCCTCCGCAAATCTCAAAGGAAGCTCCCAGGGACTAGATTTGGAGACCAGCGAGGATGATCTAGAACCATCCGACAGCAAAGCCGAGAGT
>JAUZSZ010000095.1:8374306-8384940 GCA_034780575.1 Labeobarbus marequensis | reverse complement strand
ACAGAGGCATTGTCATGTTAGAATAGAAAAGGGTCCTGTCCAAACTGTTGCTATAATATTAGAAGCACACAATTTCCCAGAATATCATTATATGCTTTAACATTAAGATTTATACACATAGAAATTACTAAAATAGTCAAACCTGTTCATTAGAAGGGGGCGACCCAATACTTTTGGCAATATAGTGTATATAGTGTAGCACATCTTGAAATGGTAGAGAATAAACCTCCTGTTGGTCTTTTTGTGCAGTGGTATTTATATGGAACTTGTTCCCCAGCTTCATTGTTAGTAAATGCTAGGTTCTATAGATACCTCTGCACAAAATGGAAGATGTAGATTCTCATAACATGAAATTGCATACATGTAAACTGTATTCCTTTGTTTCTCTTTAGCTAAACTGCCTCCTGATCACCCTCTTCAGCCGTTCCTAGATTACTACACACTGGCAGAGCGCTCTCTTCATGCGCTGATTCAAATAAGGTCTGTTTTCAGATCAGAAATAAGTTCTAAAAATAACTCTGAGTAAATGTGACATAACTCAAAGAATGTGTTCATATCGCATTTCTCCTGACAGGAGAGAGTGGGATCAGTTCCTGGTTTCTGCCGAACACCCTGATGGTACATCGGTTCCTCAGGGCTGGGTTCTGCCCCATCAACCAGCCGACGACATCTGGGCCACGGCCCTGGAGAAATGACGCTTATGACACAACGGACCATTAATACATCTGGGGGAAACATGTTTGGCTGGGAAAATGTGTGACTAGATTCAGTTATACAAGTTTTGGGTGAGTCTCACAAAAACATTTCACCCTAAAATCAAAGGAATTATACATTGCATTAAAAAAAAAAATTAAATGAAACGAAAAAAATTAAGCTTTTTTTAGGGCCATTTAAATTTTTTACATTGTGACATTATTTTTATGATTAAGTGCATTTTACACAAATTCTAATTACCATAATGTGCTTGGAATTTAGTTTTAATGTAATTGTCACTATTTCTAGCAGTGATTGTTATTAGATATATGTATTTAACATTATTTTCATGAAAATTTAGCACAAACCCTTCTGTTCTCAATCATTTTCGGTATTATGGTAATGAAAATAGAAAGATTTGTGCTAAATTTTCATGAAAACAATGCTATGAAATTATATATAATTTAAAGTTATATATATAAACACTTATACATAGTGTTATGTTTTTGCATTATATAGTAATGAGAATAAGGTTGGTTCATAATTTTCATAAAAATAATGCTATGATGCAAAAAATAGGCTCAGATTTGGGGTGAAATATGAGTTGTACAGGTTATCGGCAGAGATTCACCCATTTATTTGAAGGAAGATCATTCTATTAGTAGTCCTTGAAAACATGTCACATGTTGTTCTGTGAAAACTCCAGAAGACTGATTGTCACGTTGTTTTCCCGTGGACTGCTTAAGACAATCAGGTTGTGTTGTTTACAAATAATAACACGTCTAGATATGTACAGATACTTTATCTTTGTGTTATATTTCACGTGACAAAATTTTTTACCTGTCAAAGAAAATAAATGTGATGGTTTTGTAAATGTGGATGGTTCAGGTTGACTTCCTGTAGGTGCGTGCGGCTCAGGTAAACAGTCAGTGTCAGTGTGTGTGTTGTGTCAGTGGATTAGTGGAGCGGAGGAATCCACACACGGCTCTGAAGAGTGACGGTAACACTGTCCACATCACACCACAGAGACCAGCCACACGCAGGAGACCCAGGAGGTGAGTAAACATTCATTAAAACTCACCGTTAACTTCTTAATACTTGAGGAGAGTATGTGTGAAATGGCTAATGTACTTTAAATTAATTATTTAAATGTACAGTTTTTTTTTGTTTGATAAATTTGTTTAAAAAGTACATTTAATTATATTAATTTGGAATTCTTTGTTCTTTTTAATAATTATATACATATAGAAATATGTAACATTTCAAATATAATATTAAACTTTTTAATATGGATATTACGTGAAACATCTTCACTTTATTATAAAAGCTGTACAACATTTTTTTTCAGTACAGTATATAATTACAATAGTGCAGCATGCCTTTAAAAAACCCAAAATTTAAAAGAAGCGATTTCTGAGACTTTCTAATAAATAAATAAATAAATAAATAAATATTATTATTTAAATATTTCTCTTAAATTCATTATTTTTATCTATTTAATTTTCTGTTATGTCAAATTAAGTAAGCCGTTTTGAGTGCGGTAAGGTTCTAATAGGAAATGTTAATGAATTAACTAATATCAGCTTACAATAAGCAATACATTTGTTACAGTGTTCTTAATGATAATTAATGTGAATTAGTTCGTTGTTAGTTTGTTGACTCAAGTCCATTAAACGATAATAACAGATACAACTTCTGATTTTATTAATGTATTAACAAATGCTGAAATTAACATTAATTTAGCTTAATAAATGTTTTTTTTTTATTTCATTGTTAGTTCATGTTAACTGATGCAGTTAACTGATTTTAACAAATGGAACCTTATTGTATATAGTATTAGATATACCCGAGTGTTTATTTCAGTAGCTAAGTTTTCTCTAGCATCAATGTAAATTCTGCACCTTTTTTTCAGTGAGGCACTGATGTAGATCACTCATTTGCAGCATCTTCTGCCTGTGCTTTAGGCAGAATACTGCAATTTATTGAACTTTCCATTGTTTTTCTTGCACAAGAAGGAAAACAACTTAAGCGCTTACCGAGCACCTGTATAGCATAATTACTATAGCTGCTTTCGGACAATCTATAACTAGTCTTGAGAAAAATGCACAATCTCTTCCATTAAGGATTCTGGCAGGTGTACATATGATGAAGCATGTGTCGTGACACACGGCGGTGACGTTGAGACGGTCAGGTGGTCGAGTCTCAGTAATCTTTAATCCCTAATCCTCTAGTCTCCTTACTATTGTGTAACGGGTAAACGAATATACGTTTCAGATAAACGTAGAACATGTAGGTGTTTTCTGAGAAGCAACAACTTGAGGAAAAACATGCGACTGTAGTTTTTGTGTATGTGGTTTTTGTCATGCATTATTCAGAAATCATTCTAACATTCCAAACCTTTGACAGATGCTGTGCTTTTAAAACCCATAATGAGAGATCTGGGGCATAGATTAGGTTGCCTTGGTGTCAGACGTTTCTTTATTTATTTGCCTTTTCTGTTTTCAGATAGGGGTGAAATGTCTTGTCTGGATGAGGTGCCCTTTAAGATCCCTCTGGGCTTCCTTGAGGATGCAAAGGAAGAGGTCAAGCTCATCACAGCTCCAGAAATCACTCTGCCTGACTACCTGAAAATACTGTGGGAAACTGACACTCAGGTCTGACACTCTGTAAAATGCATTTTTCTGACCTGACGTTATCAGTTGGCATCAAAATGCATTTGGACACTTAACACACACTTTTTACATCATCAAACAATTGCAGTTATTCTTTTCCTGAGCCATTTTGGGAATTACTTTTTAACTTGCTGGTCCCAAGGTGAATTTTATTGGGTGTCTGAATGCAGTTCTCAGATTATTTGTTCTTGGATGAACTGTATGAGAAATGAGAAAGACTTTTGATTGTGGACTTTAGTGTGTTGTCATTTGTGAGCCCAGACTGAGATTTTGTGAAACTGAAGAGAAACCTGAGATAATAATATTTCTCAGGAGGAGAATCATTGAATCTGGAGCATGCATTTTCTGTCCATTTAATCCCATTACTGTTTTATGGGATAAGATATTGAAATAAAATAATAAAGATATTAAAGAGTTTTATTTTTTGTTTTAAGTTTAATTTACTATTTCATGATTCACTGACATTTATATATTTTAAATATTGCTTCAGAATCCATCCATATACACTATTGCTTTGTGCTCAGTCAAAAATGTTTTTAAATTTAGTCTCTTATGCTCACCAAGGCTGCATTTATTTTATAAAAAATACAGTAATAACAGTAAAATTGTGAAAGATTATTGCAATTTCAAATAGCTATTTTCGATTTTAATTCTCAGCATCATTACTCCAGTCTTCAGTGTCACTGTTACATCTATGGACTGTTTTGTGTGTGTTTTGCTCCTCATGTGTTCCCTGTGACCTAGTTTCTCGTTCATGTTGATTTGATTCAGGTGTGTCCCGTCTTCAGTTCTGATTGTCATGTGTTTAAAGGTCCTGTCTGTTTGAGTTCATGTTGTTGGGTCTACGAGTTACGTACGTGTGTCTACCTCCTGTTTCCTGTGGATGTTATCTCCTGTGTTGGTCTGAATTAAAAGACGGTTCGTTTATCCACGGCTCCGTGTTCCTTCCGGCAGCGTATTATAAGTCACATGATCCTTCAGAAATCATGCTAATATGCTGATTTGCTGCTCAAGAAACATTTATTATTATTATCAATGTTGAAAATACTTGTGCTGCTTAATATTTTTGTGCAAACAAAACATTTTTTATAAATAAGTTCAAAAGAGCACTATTTGAAACTATGAAAATTCTTTGTAACCCTATAAATATCTTTACTGTTATTTTTGAACAATTTTCTTCCTGAATAAAATGATTAATTTCTTTTTAAAAAATAACAAATATTAAAGGTAGAGTACTTTATGCAGCCTGTATGACATATATTCAACACAGATCGAGAGGAGGCACCTCTCAAGGGAACTAAATTACTGAATGTGTTTCTGAAATCGTAAAGACCGGTCCCGAGAGAGTATCTGCAACTTCCATAAACTGCATTAGGCTCAATGTAATTTGCCATGAGCACCCTCTGATTACAGCAACCATCAGCCTTAATGTAATTTTGACTGAGTGCACTAACAAGGTCATGGGAAAATGCAAAGACACTTGTAACTTGCATTGGCGTAAGCATATCCCTGCCACCTCTAACCCATTCCCATCTGTGATTGCTCTATAATTACACTGACATGTAATCTGTCTAGTACGCTGTTTGGGTAGCCCAGAGGTGTGCGAACGACATGAAGACCATGTCAAAAATACAGCACAATTATATCTCCTATTACATAAACTAAACAGTGAGGGTGAAAAGAGTTCTTGGCTGTCAGTAATCAATGGAACATTGTTGATGTAATTGTTACTGTAGATCCATTGGGATAAGAAGCCTAAAACTCCTAAGGGTTTGTGTGTTACTGGTCAAGGTATTTGCAAAGAAAACATACTGCTGTCAGGGGCTATTACAATCTAATCGAAATAAGCTAATGTGAACCTTTTATGGCTGTGTGTTGAACTTGAGTTTCTGTAAATTCTTAGACATTTGTCCCACGTCTGTCCAAGAACAACATTGTGTACCTGCCTTAGAGCATTGCACGCTTGATTTTGCATTTAGGACTTGAATGGGATGCAAATTGTTGTGTAATATTTGGCTGGTGTGAATACTTTTCTTTTTCACATCTGTTGTGTGGTGCTCGATGATTCATAATGCTGATAACGGCAGATGTTAGTAGTATTAAGAGGGATTCCCATAGCACTAGCTCAGCATACATTTAGATGAAGTTGAAGTTACTAGTGCCACTAGTGCAAATCTTTACTTTATAGCTAATCAGTGCTGTATTTATGCAATTATTTGGAATTATCCCTAATCTTGTATTCAATTGTTTTGTTGATCATAGTGGCCATGGACTTTATACTGACACCTAGTGGCTTGAATGCAGAATCACTCAAACGTTTTCAGTTACCATTGCTTTTGATGAAATGCATGTCTTTGATTCATTTATTCCCCAAGTGAAGGAGCTTTGACTGTAAAGTCTAGAAGTGGTTGTCATTCATTTATAGCAGCTATATTGTTGGCAAAATCCTATGCATACAACTAAAAGCTGAAATACTACAAGACTTTTAAAATCTGAACAGTTTTTAAAACATTAGGTATGATACACATGCTGATTTTAGAAATGGTAACTGAGAAAAAATGGGCATCATATGCACTAAACGATCGAGGATGACACATTAGCAGACTTTCAAGTCATTCCGAATGTAACAAACTCACAGAAATGTGCATCTTGTTGCTTGGAGATGCATGAAAATTAAAAAAAAATTTTTTTTTTAAATGTTTCAAACTGGCTCAAAATATAAAACGTGTCTGATATCCTTTGACTGCATGGATTCTTACATGGAGCGAAAAAATTGGAAACTGTGCACATCACACGATATGTGATTTTCTGCGAGATCGGTCAGTTCCAACTACCCAAAATCTGCAGACTTTCTCTGATTTTTGGTACATAGCTTCGACTCATCTAGACTGCAAATCAGGGCCAAAATCTGGGGTAAAATCCATGTAGTGTATTCCAGGTTTAAGAGAATGTTTTCCTTTCAAAAATTGTGTATATTATTTCTAGGGTAATACCATCATAAGCTTATTTTTCTAGTCCGAAGATTCCAAAAAAAAGTGATATTTGTAATGCAAGTAATAGGGTTGCAAGTTAAAAATAGATTGTGTTTTTGTAGTCAGAATAGGACTGACATGTTCCCAGCTGGCTCCATTTTGATGTAGACTTGGCGTGTAAACTGCAAATTACGAAAAACTTTGTCATCAGATGATGTTTGACACTGATGTTAGTTTGTGAAACTCAAATCTAAAGATGTCTCTTTTGTGTTTTGATATTTCAGTATGTATTCAGCCTGGAGAACTGGGTTCTCACGGGTCTCCAGGGCAGCTATTCAACCCTCAATCCCCGCTCTTCCTGCGAGCTGACGGCGACCTGTCCTCCATACTGGATGATGTTCAGCAGCCCTCAGGAGAGCAGGTTAGCCAGCCGCTGGAGCAGTGACTTCTGGGAACCCAACCCTCGTCCCCGCAGCCGCAGTTTAAACGCGGCCCACTACCGCAAGATGAACGCTTGAGTCAAATTCACCATCTCTGATTCAGAAGATGAAGAGTTTACAGAAGAAGATGGGGCTGCTCTTGCTCAGACCAAATCAGGTGGTTTGCCAAGACAAGGACCAGGGTTGAAAGACTTGCACACTTGTGGATCATCAAACTTCCTCAAGCTGCCTTCACCTTGTCTCGCCGCACAGCACCAGAGGATGTCGTCTTCCCTCTGCAGGTGCAGCTCACCCAAAAGAAACTTCCAGAGGAGTCAGAGCTCCTCTAGTCGTGCAAATGCATCTCCCACAATCTCCCCCAACAACTTGCAGTCTGAATGCATCAACAATCCCACCCCAAAGGTAAGACTTCATCTTCAACTCTTACAGTCTGCCTCTGAATCCACACTTTGGATATGACATAAAGTGCACTGTAGAGTGCTAGAGTGATGACGTATTTTGTAGGCCAACCTGGAAGTTTGCATCACCCAAAAACGATTTTTCCATTGGTTTTTGGATTGTTGCAGAAAATAAGGTCTGTGACCAACAAAAGTTTATGATTATGACACATTGTGTTTAGCAGCGTAATCTTCAATCTTTTTAATTTTGAAGCCTAAATACATTTGGCAGATTCAAAAACTAAACACTAAACAAGCTACACTACAGTCGCTAGATTTCAACATAGTCATCAATAAGCTCTTCAATCTTTATTTAAAAAACATTTCTCTAAAGTTTGAGTTAGTTTGAGAGTGTGTGAATATAAACACACAGAGGCTGTAAAAGTGGATTAGTGAGAAGATGAGTTTTCCTGTTATGCGTGATGTTTAATGTCCCATTTAGCCCCTAGTAACCAGATTTTTCAAGACAAGTAAAAGCTTTAAAAAAAATGACAAGAGGGTATTACAGGTGTATTTTATGTTGAAAACATGAAAATATCTTGAGCTTCTGTTCACCACTGACCTTTATTTCAGGCATTTAACCAAAGACCCATTAAAAACGCATTGATTTTAGGAAAGTGGAAACCGAAGTGCTAAAATGGAAACGCGTTATTGGGTTTTGGCCTACAAAAACAAGCTTTTTGAAACCTAAAGCTACAAATGTGACACCCTGCAGTATTGTATACTTCACAGATAATCATAAGTTGCACTTACTCCTAATGAGACACCTGCATTTCGCTCAACATAATTTTGCCATGCAAAGGTAAATGTGGCCTTAAACTAAAGGCAATCCATAGCCTCCAAAGACACTTCAGTAAACCAGAATGCAATTCTGTTTGTTTTTACAAAGTGTAGAGTTGTCTTAGAGACCAAGTGTGACTTTTCAGGTCTCCTGTTTCAGTGGTATCTGCTGTTAATACTAATCAAAATAAATGTTGTTGTCATTGGGAAGAGTGGATACTAATCAAATATTTCGAGCAATGGGACTAAAAATATAGTAATCTTGCGCCCGCTCATATATGCACACATCCTTCTCAGCATAGATTTCAGACACATGGTTCATTTAGATGCCAAAAGATGTGGTTTAAATTTACTGCAAATGGCAGGTCATTAGTGGCTCTGAAACAATAAACGACACTCCGCTTTATGTTTGGGTAAGTTTTGATGTACCGAAATCACAGTTTGTACTCTTTGGGAGTATAAATACAGCCCTGCACAGACAACTCATTTCTTTAACCTATGAACAAAATATTTTTTGTATGTCTATGAAGAAGACCTTTTCACAGTTGCCAATTCACTGAAGTTTTTTATAGTTCAGAGCTCACAATAACAGTTGTCCTTAGAAGGCAACCGTTGGCCCTTACTATAAATGGCTTTAACTGACAAACCTCCAATAAGTCCAGAAAGGTATTTTAATCACTCGAGCAAGAGACATCAGAGTCCTGCTGGTCTTCCAGAAGCATTTAGTCATTTCTCACCATGTTCCAGAAGGATTCATTGTAAATCCTGCACTAATATGTCTCGAGGTATTTTGTTGTTCCTCAAGAAATGACTGTCTGAGCATCCCATTCAATTCATTCAGATATCAGACACGAATGACTTCTCCGAAGTACTTCTCTCTTGTTGTTGTTGTTTTTTTTTGGTGCACATTTCTGCAATGTCTCAGAAGATGAACTAGCTAATAATAGCGAGTGCTAAGTCTTTTACTGGAATCTTCCCAAGCTGCAACAAATTCATCTGGATTAGCGAGTGGAAGTGCTCAGGAAATGTCTTTCTCAGTGAAGCTACGATTCAAGGTTACGCCTTTTGTTGACAGTCTAATCCAACACTTTATTAATGCTTATGACATCATCTCCTGCTCGGCCACATGGTCTCGTGCACTGAATATGGCAGGGGGCTTGTAGTTTTTCATTGCAGCTTTTTCATTACAGTTAGTGAGGTTTTTTAACATCAACGGGAAAAGAATTAAATGCATTTTCCTGACCTTTGCTGTTGTTTTATTCCATGTTTGTATATTTCTTCCAGGCTTTGTTGGAGACTCAAGAAACCCTTTGTGAACTTTAGTGTTTGAGTAACTATAACAAGGTCATGGGCATGACCAAATTACCCAAAAGCCTGTAATTCCTAAACAAAACCTCAAAACTTCCTGAGATTTGGTGAATATGTGCAACATATGATTCTAAAGAATCATGCAAACGTTTATGGCGATTGGGCAATAGGTGGCACTATAAAAGGTTAAAAACTATATGGAAAAATACCTAAAATTGCTTAAAATGGTCATTTTTATCTCAGATTTAAGGTTTGCTAAATAATATGCATTATATTTTTATGCATGAAAATTGTCATCATTTACTCACCCTCAAGCTGTTCCGAAGCTGTGTGAGTTTCTTTATTCTACTGAGGAATGTTGGTAGCCATTGGAAGTCTATGGAAGTACTAGAAGTCAGTGGCTAAATGATGACAGAATTTAAATTTTTTGGTGAACTTTAAGGCGTGTGGACCTCGATAATTTGTTGGTTAGTTTATCTCTCTGTAGCACAGCTGGTAGAGAATGGCATTAATAACAGTGTTGGGGAAAGTTACTTTTTAAAAATAATGCATTACAATATTGTGTTACTCCCTTAAAAAAGTAATTAATTACATCACTTAGTTACTTTTCATGGAAAGCAATGCATTATATTACTTTCACGTTACTTTTTAAATCTGGCCAGGGTTTGCTTGTTTGTTTTTAATATAAAAAAGTTTTACAATGTAAAAGCCCTTTCACACCAAAAGTGAAATGAATAAGCCTCAGGCTGAAGGCAAAGTAAATTCATGTCTGTACAGTAGAAAGCAGACGAAGAAAGTTCAACTCACTTCAGCAATAAAAAAAAAAAAGCACAAATACAGTAATTTTTGCTTATTGGTATAGTTGAATTGAAGTTCAGCAGCAAAGGCATTGGTTAATAAAATGGGATTAAATACATAAAGGATATTTGTGTTTTTTAACATCTGATTATTACAGGTTTGTATTCAATTTGAGGTATACTGAATCAGTTTTTTTTTTTTTTTGTTTTTGCGAGTGAGATGAATTAATGCATGGTTCACATTTATTCTAGAGCTATAGTAACATCGTACTGCCAGTTTCTCTCAACATGGGGACAGGAAACCTGTCAATCAATAAATGGGAAAAAAGTAACTGGCTTATTTGAAAAAGTAACTCAGATATTTTCTTGTAAATTAAAAAGTAATGCGTTACTTTACTAGTTACATGAAAAAAGTAATCTGATTATGTAACTCACCTTACTTGTAATTAGGTATGCATGATATTATCGGACTGATATCGGAATCGGCCGATAATGGCTTTAAATGTAAATATCGGCATTGGCCCGATATGAAAAA
>JAUZSZ010000095.1:8247489-8262793 GCA_034780575.1 Labeobarbus marequensis | reverse complement strand
GAAGCCTGTGGTCAGTCTGCACCCTGTGAGTGTGGAAAACAATCAAAGAGATGCCGCACTCTCTACGGGACGTTTTAAACCCTTCCTCGTGCCACCGGAGGTGCTTCGTGAGGAGCAGCTCTTGTTGAACCAATCGGGCACTGATTCGGAGAGCCTTGCTTCAATGCAGGCTCTGCTTCTTCAGGCTTTGTCGAGGTCAAGCGCAGGAGAAAGGGCAGTACAGTTCGCGGAGCGTAATCCTGCCCTCCTGCAGGGCTTGGATAACCTCAGACATGGATTTCTGCACAATGTCGGCCGCAGCGTGTATGGTAATCTGAGAAGAAAAGTGTCACATATGACCAAGGTACTGCTGGATGATGTTAGCAGCATGGTGGGTGAACCACAGTACAGTCACCATGGAAGATGTTCTGTTGGCAAGTATAGTACTGCTACTTTAAACAAACTCTAGCATCCCTAACTCATATAATGGTTTATCTGTAACAAAAATTACAGCCATCTTTTAATTTACTTTCAATTCTTCTTCTTTCTATGTAAATTCAAGTTGCTGTTCTGCATCTTGTTGCTACTTCAGTTCAAATGAAGTAATTTGATTTTAAAGGCATTCTCAATTTAATTCTGTATGGTGCACAACCCTGACTGAAATCACAATGGCATTGGTAGTCATTAACCAGATCTTTGTTGCTCTAAATCCTATAGCCTGGATAATCTCCTGTTTCTTTTATGTCGGTAACCATATGCCACTGGTATTATGTGCACAGCTATGCCATAAAAAGGCCAATTGTATAATACACGGGCCGACTCTCCATTTTCCTGAATTAATCAACACTGCTCTGCGATTATCTGTGATTTGTATATAACTA
This sequence comes from Labeobarbus marequensis, assembly GCA_034780575.1. Taxonomy (NCBI): domain Eukaryota; kingdom Metazoa; phylum Chordata; class Actinopteri; order Cypriniformes; family Cyprinidae; genus Labeobarbus; species Labeobarbus marequensis. The sequence continues at coordinate 8,261,933 of JAUZSZ010000095.1, read as the reverse complement.
TTCACCCAGAACTTTTCCATTCACTTTTGTTTCTTTGTAAAGGTGACCTCAGGCAGTTAATATTGTGGTAAGTGTCATGAGAATTAGCGAGACTTTAAATTATTAAACTTTAAGTGTATAGTAAAAATTATTGTAAATGAACAGCTCTGTTGTCCTCTTTGTAGGGGAATTAGACATAACTTGACATGGAACGCCCAAGCGATGGGTTTCAGGTCAGATGGTTTACCCAGCAGGCCGTCTTTGATGACCTGCCCCTCTACAGAGGAGGAAACAAGGACTTTGAAGCCTCAGCACTCATCTAGAAGACCTAAACTTCACCAGTCTCAGCCAAAAGTCCATGAGCAGAGTGATTCAGACCCCTCACCCTCAGCAGAGATTTTGGAAGCTGCCTGTAATGCCTCTATCCCTGGTCTCACTGGTGTCTCGAATTTTACTGTCTTCCTCTACTGTAATCTTTTTGACGGAGAGAATGGTTCACAGGACCCTGAAGTCAACCATTTTGGGGTAGACCTGCATGCAACTTGCTCTGATGCTGCTTGGTACCTTTCGGCAGCAGAGGAAGATTTTCTTTGGGTTCACGTTTGCAGCGAATTCTTTGCTCATGAGTTTAACAAAACAGTGTGTGCCAACTCTACATTCTGGCTGCAACATGCACATCAGGTACATTGAGTTACTTTTAGTTTGTTTCTATGTAAATATTAAAGGTTTAGCTCACCCCAAAATTAACGTTCTGTCATCATTTACTCATCAAACCCAAGACTTAATCTTCCAAACACAAATTAAGATTTTTTTAATAAAACCTGAGAGGATTCTGTCCCTCCTTTGAAAGTCCAGGTAACCAAAATTTCATAAAGGCTTTTTTAAATGCATCCATGTGAATTGCATGGTTAATTTACAATGAAAAGAGTTAATTTAGGCTTTTATTTACTTCTAAACAGTGATTGACACACATACATAGAGTACATTGTGTATGGTAAACGCTCAAATATAATTGCACTATTATGCATGAGAACCAATAAGTTTTTTCTAATGAGTAACGCACCCACAACCTTCCATGTTGACCACATGTGATCAATGTATGTATGTTTGTTTGTGAATTAAAGCTAAATTAAATCAGTTAATCATATAAAGTGATTGTATCTCTTCACAAGACTTATAGCTGCTCAATTCAAATGTATTTGTTAATGAACTCCTTCATGAACTTTTTGGAACTTCTAAGTTTTAGCTACCTGGATTTTCAATCCAGGGACAGAAACCATTTCAGATTTCATTAAAAATATCCAAATTTTTGTTTCAAAGATGAACCAAAGTCTTGTGGCTTGGAGTGAGGAGGGTGAGTAAACAATGTCAGAATATTCATTTTTGAGTGAACTGTTGCTTTAAAGCTTTCTGTATTAGTAATCACCTGGCTGTGAAATTTTCTCAGGCAGAAGCTACAAGGGATTACCAGTACCTCAACCAATCAAGTATTGATGACCTCTGTCTTCAACTCTCCAACGATGTTTCTGGGGGATCTCCACCAGATGCTACTGAGGATTGCATAACACTGCTAAGCAGCAAAACTCTAACCGCACAGGATTTTAGAAGGTGTTTTCTGCCCAATAACACAGCCCTTATTGCCTCTTTGTGCGGAAATGATTTGTCTCAAATACCTCAAGATGGGAGCTGGGCAGCGGAGTACTGCTCCAAAGTCATCCCTAATCACTCTCATGAGGCCCCCAAAGACAACTGTGACTACTCAAACTGGAAGGAAGAACATTTTACAAACACCACTGCCCTTGAGATTTGCAGCAGTAAAGCAGGTTTGAAGGACTATATTTGCAAAAACGCCACACTGTACCTCACATTGGTTCAAAAGCAACCTTCACTCTTAGACTACTGTTTGAACTCTGAAAAGAAGCAGGGCACCAAGTGTGTCCTCCAGAAGCTGTTTGACATGCTGCCAGCACCGTATGACTTCGACGCGTCTCAACTTTGTGTGAACCCCTTGCCCATTCTACAAGACGCTATTCATAAGCTCACTCTATGTGAAGGAGTGGTGGATGAACGCACGGGATGGTTAGCTACGGTGAGCTATGTGCTTCGAGTGTTGGATTTTGTGGTGGGGCTCTCAGCAGGTTTGGAGGAGGGACAACGAGAGGTGCGACAGAGCCTGGGTCAGGCCATTCTTCTGTCCAGCCTCCAGGACAATGCTTCCTTCTGGGCCACTCTACGGCCCGATGCATCAATAAGTGTCCTTCACACTGTGGGCGTCTTCCTGAAGAGAGAGCAGAACTCCACCTTAAAAGAAGATCTTTTAAGCTGTTTCAGTGTATGTCATGCATTTAAAAGTTGCATAGATTTTTATGCTAGAATTTTATTATTATATTACCATGCGGTCAGTTTTATGTATTCAGTTTCAAAGGCTTTTCTCCCCAGCAGCCTGTCCTGTGGGATCTCATTCAGAGGGAGGGCAACTCTTCTGCTTTAAGATTTTTAATGCAGGTATTACTCATTCTCTCTGATGGTAAATTATCTAGTCAGTTAAACCCAGGGTTTTCAAACTTTTTGATACCACGTAGCCCTATATGATAATCCCATTACAGAAGACCCATTTTTAAAAATATACTCTTAAAATAAAGGTTCTTTATTGGCATCTGTGGTTCCATAAATAACCTTTAACTTCCACAGAAACTTTCTATTGCACAAAAGGTTCTTTATAGTAGATACACTAAGATAAATGGTTCTTTAAGAACTGTTCACAGAAAGCAAACCCAAAATTGTTGAGCCAACATTTGGAATCTTTATTAAGAGTGTATATAAAGACAGTAAATTTATTTAATGCTAAAATTTTTTCATGTAAAGACCTATTTTTACTATGTGAGAAAACTAGTACAGTAAGTGTGATTTTATAAAGACAAAATGACTGCAAAATTATCATTGTGCTAAAATCAAGAATCGTTTGATTTTTTTATAATAAATAAAATGATCTTAATCATCATTATTTTATAATGCATTACATACTGTATAAGTAAGGTGTATTCTATAATTACAGCTTACTTTTTGCCTACCTGCTAGAACATCTTGCATAACTGAGTTTGAAAACCCAAAATCCCAACATATAAAATATAGATTCTATCCATTTCCATACTGTAGTTTCTTAAAGCTATTAAGCAAAAAGTTGATGAGTTAAACCCTTGCACTCATAGATGTTCCTTAAAAAACTGCAATATTTTGTCAGCACACGTTTGTCAATGTCTAATTCTGACATTTTTACTCTCCAAGGAGTATCTACAGATGCCTAGAGAGAGTATTCGCAGTGTGGTTATGTCGGCAGAAAAAGATGCAGTGAAAAGATTCCTTTCCCATGTTCATCAAAGTTGGGATCAACTTCAAGTGGAAACTATACAGGTAAACAACCAAACAACATTTTACATGATGGAGGTCAATTCAGATATTATTATCAAACAGTGAGATCTTGTTGATACTGATAAGCTGATAATTTCATATTTAGTCATATAAAATTCAATGAAAATTATTTTAATAAAATTAAAATATTAAATTATGTTTTTAAATGAAAAAATTAAAAAAACAAAAAAAAGTTCAAATTATACAACTGATCTTTTTTGCAGTGCAACTTTGTAATGAACAGTATGTATATTCATTTTGAGATTTGTTAAAAGATGCAGTTAACAATAATTGATATTTTACCAATATATAATGCATCCCTATTTAGAAGTACATATAGGCTATACGTACTTCTGGTGTCATTCACAGGTCTCTCCAAAAGAACAAGAGGCCATGGAAACCATGACAGCTGCTTTCATTCACAAGTTTCCACGTGTCACACCAGAGCTTTTCATCGACCTCTCCCAGTTTATACCGTACATGTCTGTCTCAGACATTATGACCTTCCCTGCCTCCCTCATGGTCAATGAAAGTGTGTAAGTGGATCGTATCGAAACTATATTTTATGATTTAGCCCAGTGTCCTCCTAATTCAATTAATATATTCACTTGCTCCAGACTGCTGGCCATTAGTGATCACAGCTCTGAGATGAAGTCTCCACAAAAACAAGCCTTCATAAAACGCCTGTTGCAGTCCAGCGTAGCTGGAGATGTGCCTTCGTGGCCTCCATATTTCCTCAGCTCCATCCTGCCTCTACTTCCACATCTCCCAGTCAGTCACTTTCAGCAGCTCACATCTCAACAAGTAAGTAATGTCTCATTTAGGAGATCCTGCTTTTTTCTTTTCACTTGCTGAAAGTAACGAGAATGTTTGACAGCTCATGCCCTTAATGGAGCTGCTGGGGAACAGCAGTCTGGATGCCACAAGGGGACGCCATGTACTTCGTACTGTGTTCGGCAGAGGAAAGAACCTGACGAGTGACAACATAATGAAGTATAAATTCAGTTCAACATCATATGACATTTGTAAATTTATAAACAAAATACAAGACACCATGTTTCTCACAACAGGTTAGGAGTTTTCATATGTTACCTGAACTCTGAGGACATGCAACAGTTGTTGTCTTCTTCGAATCTCTCACCTGTCCTGTGGCAGCAGCTGGCACAATGTGTATCAGAGGGACACATCAGTGGAAGTGGCAGAGTGAGCCTTGATTTTTAGGATATTGTGCATCGTGTAATAATATTTAGTGTTATTCATGAAGAGTTCTTTTATCTGCAGCTGTCACATTGGCTTGGGACAGCCCTTAAATCTTTAAATGCCAGTGTCTTGTCAACTTCGGCAATGGCCTCGTTACATGGTATGCTGCCACAAATGGGTGCTTCATTTTTGGAGCCGCTGTCGTCAAACGAGTTGTTGGATCTGGTAACTCTGCCGGGTATGCCAACTTTCCCACCTGCTCAGGTAAGCACATTAGAATGAAAGCTTTTTAAGTTCCAGTTTAGTTTCTTAGTTTGAACTGGATGCACAATTAAAATTTGAATATAAGGAAGTAAAATTAAAAAAATTTTTAACTTGAAAACCGAAGTTTGTCAAGACAAACATTGACCGTTGATTTAAAGCCTGAAATTGCATAAGCCTTAATGATACTGTATATCAGGGGCATACAGTCCTGGTTCTGGAGGGCCAGTCCTGCAGGGTTTAGCTCAAACTTGTTGAACATATCTACCTGGATGATTCTAGTAATCCAGAAGACCTTGTTTACTTTGGTTCAGGTCTGTTTAACTGGACATGGAGCTAAACTTTGCAGGAGAGTGGCCCTCCAGGAACAGGATTGGATGCCTCTGAGATTGATAGATAGATAGATACATATAGGAACCATAGATGCCATAGATAGATTCCTCTTCCTATAATTCCAATAGTGTGGCCAATTCAATTCAAAGTCCAACTCTTGAATGGGACGAAGCCTGTTTCTCAATTTTAAATTTTGTCCAACACTGATAAATTGATACTGTAAATAGTCAGTGTAAATATATTGCATAATTTTTTTATCTACATATTAAAACCCTTTTCCATTTCCTTTAATGCAGGCATTCCAGATACTGAACAAAATAGCAGTAGAAACACATGTAAGCTACCAGTCCAATTATTATGCTTATCTTTAGTGAGTCTTGTGTTCACAGTCTCAATCCTGTTTAGTTCAGTGCCAACACACTCTGCAGACTGAAGCCATTGTTTCCGGGTCTGGGGCCTTCTTTCTTGAGAAAGTTGGTTGCACTTGAATCTACACCTGATTGTCGGTGTTGGAGTTTAATGCTGGCTCACCTGCAACCTGCTCATCGAGCGATGGTCCATTTCGCACTCCAACAGGTTTGAACTTCTAGTGCTTAAACTCTGTACTAAGGGTAAACTCTGTAAAACAATCACCATTTCCCCATTTTCCATTTGCGTTTATGCATTAGATTTGGTTTGGTCTGTTTGTGTATAACATGCTGTTTGTTTGAAGGCTCTGGAAGGCACGTCTGCAAATATAACACAGCAGTTGCAATGTCTTCTACCATTTGTCTCCTTGAGGAAATTAATGTTAGATCTAGATGGAGAGACGGTCCTTCGTCACATATCTGTGTATAAGCATATGCCATGGTCTCACCAACAGGTACAAACCTAATTTCATACCTTTGGTTTTGGCAAACTTGCTTTTTTCTAGTTCACAGACTGTCAATGTTGCATATCATGCACAAAAACATACAAGTCTCCAGGAAGATCAGATCTTTTAATGTTAAATGTATATTTTCACTCAATAAGCACTCTGTACATTACATTCAGTGTCCTGTACTGCTCTTGCCAGACAAAGCTGATCTCAAGTTCTTTGGTGGATTGTTTGTCATGCTTCAAAGGAGCCTTTCAGTAAATTAATAATCTGAGCCCCTCAACTGCCATCAAGCAAATTGATCTTAATGTGGTACAATAGCGTCCACCAGGGAATATGAATTAATAATCACCCACATTAAAGAGACCTTGTCTCAGCCAAAAGTGTATCAGATACAACCTTGAGGGTGATCTAGTTTCTCAGACTCACTTGTTGTATTTGACACAACAGGCTCAAATGCTGTTCAAAATGATTCAGCGGACCGTAAACATCACAAGAGAGTCAATACTGTAAGTGATATCTAGCATTACTATACTTTATGATCGTTCACTATGTTGGCTAGCCTCACCTGTCATATTTTTCTTTGGAAATCCATGTTGGTCTTAGTTGAATCATAGTCTGGCTCTCTAGTACAAATAGTATTCCATTGTTTTTATATTTGTGTTATTTTCAAATTTAATAAACAGTCATACAAATTTTTTTTTTCCACTGAAGAGATTTAGGTCACATTGCTGGTGGCATGAGCTGTGAATGGCTGAAGCTTTGGGTAAACGAGTCAGGCTTTTCTGAATTGTTGCAATTCATCACCAAGTTGCCAGGAGGACTTAGACCTGGATTGGTAAGAATATGAGAAATCTTATTAATATACACATTAACGTTAAAAGCCTGTGCTGTTAAAATGCAAAATGCAGAGATTATAATATTTTGATTAAGTATTATTTAACATAGCTCATGGCACTTTTGTTGCCTGTGTTCCTCAGCAATAATGTATACAGCATAACTTAGTATGAAAGGGAGGTTTTTGGCCTGTCTGTGGGAAATAAACAACATCGATGTTATGTTTCAACAGAGGAAATGCACTGTGGTGGAGCTACGGAAACGGCCTGATATTGATCTAAATGACTTGGACCCCTCATTTACTGCAAGATTACCGTAAGATCAGCGGTTGTCTATCCAGATTCTCATTTGTTTGTTCTTTTACATACATGGTCCTACTGCTGTATTTTGTGTCTCAGGCTGACCATGATGGAGCACCTCTCTAACTCCTCACTCATTAGTGTACTGGACCATGTTCGAGAACACTTTATCGACTTTCTCCAGCTTCCACGACACAAGCAAACGAACCTAGCAGAGAAAGCTATCGATGCACTCGTAAGCACAAAATCATTGTGGATTTTCAACATTTCATGACTGAGGTTAATGCAGTGGAACATTTCATTAAACTTTCACAGTGACCCAGACGAACTACACCCTCATCTAGTAGCTCATATTTTTTAACCAAATTTTTTTCATTTTCATTTTTTAGAAAAAAACAAAACAAAAAAACAACCCTAATTGAAATTTAGTTTTACTGTTGCAGAATGCAGAAATGCATTTCCAAAAAATGTGGATTATATGGATGTGGTTTGGTATTTAATTTAATTGTATTTTTTTTTTTTTTTTTGCTGTGATGCAAAACTGAATTTTTGGAATCATTACGCCAGACTTCAGCGTAACATGATCCTTTAGAAATCATCCTAATATGCTGACTTGATGCTCAAGAAAACATTAATATTATCAATGATGAAAACAGTTGTGCTGCTTAGTATGTTTTTGGAAACCATAATCCTATTTTCCAGGATTATATAATGAATAGAAAGTTCAAAGAAAAAAAACATTAATTTTGTAACTTTATGAATAACATTATGAATAAATTGAATGCATCATTCTTTAATTTCTTAAAAAAAAAAAAACTCTTACTGATCCTAGACTTGTATGGCAATACAAGTCAAATATGCCAAATAATCAGATTGTGCAGACTTACATAATACATATTGTTAAAATTCAAAATTCCTTCTTTTCTATCCTTTTGTCTCCACTGATAGGGCATTTCTGAAAATGGCCTCATTGGGGCCTCCATAGATATGCTCGGTCCTTTTCTGCCCTTCTTGGACAGGGATGTGTTAGCTCACATAGACAGAGAGGCTCTGAAACTGCGACTGGAGGAACTCAAACAATATTGCCTGCCCTCTGACACCTTCAGACAAATAGCAGCTTTGCTCATAGAGAGAAGCATGCTGGGGTGAGACAAAGTCATTCCATTTTCATTCTGTTCACAACCTCTTTGTTCTGACTGCAACTGCAAATTGTAGTTCCACACAGCAAGCAAAAAACAAATTGTATCTGAACTGGGAATTTGACAAAGCCCGTTGTTTACAACAGAGATCCAAAAACATGGACGGTTGGGGATGTTGAGCATGTGGGTAGAATTTTGTTCATCCTTTCGCCTCAGCAAATAAGATCTCTGCCACTGGTAAGGGAAACACAGGCCTTTCCATTCAACTAAAGCTCAATATTGTGCAGGATATCATCACGTTGAACATCTTCCTTCTTCCATCAAGGGTGATTTAGGTAAAGACACAGTTGAGCAGGTCCTGATGAGCCAGTGGCTTTGGAAAAGCAGCGAATTGGGAAAGGCTTGTTTGGACCTGAAAGGACTACGAGAAAAGATGAACAGTCTCACCCACAGGATCGTTAAAGGTCGATGGTGGATGAGAAGGGGTGAGTTGTGTGCTGTATTCATTTACAGAAACCATTAGAAATTATTTATGACTTCTTCGGATAGGTAAATCACATATTGTTGCCCACTAGGGCCCATTCCAAGCTGTGCAGACATTAAAGGCACGTTTCCATCGGCCTGGAGGCCCTATCAGCTGAATCGAATGAAGAGGAAGGAGCTGAAGACATGTGTTGAGTTCATCGGTCAGGATGACACACTTGACGCCGAGCAACGTGAAGCACTTTGGATGGAACTCAGACCAGTTAAGCTACTTCTGCTTGACCAAATATTGTTGCTCATTGATTATCAAATGTTTTATCTCATATGACAACCATTATTTTAGGTGTATAAACCAGTGAAGCAGCTTAAACCAGAACAGGTGTTGGAACTGGGTTGTATAGTGACAGAGATGGGAGAAAGAGAGCTACAGGGTGTCAACTTGTCCAGTCTGGCGGTGGTGGCCCATCTTGGGGACCTCAATGGGTGGAACGTAAAGAAAGTATGTTTTTAGTTGTTCGGATTAGCCTTAAGTCCTAAATAGGAAAGATACATCTAGTTATTTTTTTAAACAGATGAGAGCAGTTGTCCTTGGTATAATGAAGAGACTTAAACAAAAGCCTGAAGAACTTGGTGTGGTGGAGCTTGTTTCCTTTGGACATCTGCTCTGTGGCTTCAGTCCCTCTGAAATTTCTCGTCTAGATCCGTTCAGCCTGAGGTCAGGGGTGAAAATCAGTTTAAATAATTCAAAATACAAAACGATTCACCTCAAAACCATTGAAAGCATTGTGTTTGTGTCCATTAGTGTGGCCGCTTTGTTTCTGGGGGAGATAGTACTGCCGTGTTCTGAGCAGCAGACCGAGGCACTGACGTCACGCCTATCCAGTCCTCTGGGCTTTGGTCCAGTCAGCAGCTGGGGATCTGAGGTCTTCACTGAGATTGGGACTTTGGCAGGTACTGATGGTGGATTCGATTACAATCAGTTCAATGGACAATACACACATGCCAAATTTGGCAGGCTTACAAAAAGAATAAAACAAATTGTTTCTGTGTCCTCAGCTGGGCTGGAGGATATGGTATTGTCTGCACTAATAAAAGAGCAAGTGGAAGGACTTACATTAGCAGCAATAACCCTGATACCTCCTAGAAAATTTGCTGTGAGTGATGGATATCTGTTTTCATTCATTCTCTTTCACTTTCTATCCTCCTGTTAATCCTGTTAAGACCTCAATATTTTACTGTCTAAAGGCACGGTCACATGTATCGCTGCTTGGCAAATTTTTGCAGGCAAAATGTGGTCATTCCAATAAGAATTGGTGCGATTGAGAGTTTCGTGTGAGGGCAAAAAAATTCACCACGAAGATTACACATTCATGTTGGTCGTGCACTTTTGACTGGCTGTTTAAAAAACAGTTTATTGTCAATTATTGTCAATAGTGTAGTGTTTTTGAAGCACAGCTCACACAGAAGTCACTTTCAAACCAGTCAGATTTCTTTTGGGGAAATGCGCTGAATCTGTGTGACAAATATGATGTGACAAAATTGGGGAAATTTTACGCCTAATTGAAATTGACTGGATTTTGTCTGACTCTGCAAAATATACCAAACAACCTCTAAACTAAAGTGAAAAAGGTCCACTGTCTATTGTCAATAGTGTAGCATTGTATGAAGCATAGCTCACACAGAAGTGACTTTCAAACCAAGCAGCTTTCTGTTGGTCAACACATCAAATCTGTGTGACAAACTTGAACCTGTTGCAAAATCTGCATAGGGAAATCTTTCACCTTCCAGCGAAATTCTCAGTCATTCTTATTGAAATGGCTAGATTTCACCTGTAGAAGAACAGTAAACATGACCAAACCTTTAGAGAGTTTATACGTTAAAACAGTCTCAGAAAACTTGCATCTTTCAATTTTTCTGAGACTGGTGTTTCGGGGGCCCTACGCAGCTTGCGTATTCTGCGTATAGGGAGGATTGGCTCTGGTAATTACACAAATACAGTAAGTTGTGGTTAATTTTTTCAAGGCAACGGGTTTCCTCAGTTTAATTAAGTAGACAGAACTCAGATTAACTTGTTAGTTTTAAGTTAAGTAGATTCACACTTAAGTAATCGCAATTTAATGAATTTAAGTTAGTCCAACTTGAAATAAAAAGTGACCACAACACATTTTCTTTTGTTTATTTGTTAATGTAACTCAGAATTGTCAAGTTCACTTACATTTTTTTTTTTTTAATTATGCATTAATTTAATTTACTTAATTTTAAGGCTACGGGTTTCCTCAGTTTATTTCAGTAAATTCAACTGATTGCTTTTTACAGTGTAGTTTTGAATATCATTAGTGCATATACTAATAAATACTTGTAGTGGCCTTTAAAGAGCCATTTGTGTTTCTCTGCATGACTGATCTTAAACTTCCAACCAACAATCTTTGCAAGGAAAACCCCAAATTGTTGCCAAGGTTGGTTCATCAGACATGTTTCTCATTATTTCAGGTGGTATTCAGTGCCACGCAGCTGTCTTGGCTGAGCTCTGAACAAGCGTGTGCCGTGACAGAGGAGCAGTGGGCGGAATTAGACAATGAACAAAGACAAGCACTTGGCATGGCCCAGTATGAAGGTGAATTAATGCTTGAGCACAGAGGTGAGCAGTATTTTGGATGTCATTATTTGGATTCTTAACTAAATGTGCTTTGGTAGCTGAAAAGAATTGCATGTAGTAATTGTTGATGTGCTATTAGTCTGCCATTTTACTATAAAAATATATTTGTCTCTGCAGGCAGGAACCAGGCTCCATCGTTTTGGTTTGCCGGCAGCTTCAGAAAATGTTTATTACTTGTTTTATGTACATTGTGGATACTGTTATAAAGATTATAACCTGAGGCTTTTTATTTGTTTCTCTTTATTGAATTCTTACACTTCTAATTAAATGCCAACTCAAATACAAAACTAATACTTTAAGCTTTATTTGAGAGTTCAAACAGCTGATAAAACAGTACAATAATCCACACGACTCTACAAGAGAAAAGTCCAAAACAGTTCTAAACAAATATGTTGGTGGATTTTGATGTGAGAGGACAACAGGGGATGGACTTTTTCACTGGAGGAACCGTTATTATGGATTATGGACTGGTATTTTGGTCAGAAGCAACAGTTTAAAGCATCTTGGATTGGATTTGTTTTTCCTTACAAACATTTCTTACAAACAAACGTCACAAGACGTTAATTGATGTACTGGAGTCATGTTGTGGATTATTGTGATGTTTTTATCTGCTGTTTAGACTCTCATTCTGATGGCACCCATTCACTGCAGAGGATCCATTGGTGAGCAAGTGATGGAATGCTACATTTCTACAAATCAAAAATTAATTGATTACTATATTATTTAGGAGGAAAATAACTTTTTTTTAATATATATTTGAATATATATAAATAATTTACAACTAACTGTAAGTCATCCTGTGGCCCCCTTGAAAGTTTACTGAGAGCTCCTATATGGTACTGGCCTCCTAGTTGAGATGCACTAATCTACAAACATTATATATAATCGTAATATCTAACACAGATTAGAATATCTCCTCAAACTGCATGTCATTCAATGAAAAGAGATTTATATTAAACACCAGACTGTGAAAATTCACCTCATCCATCTTGACATTATGACACACACACATTTGTTTTTCTCACGATGGTGATAATTCCCATAGACTTTCATTGATGATTTTTTTCAGTTCTCTAACTGTAGGCGTACCCCTAAACCTAAATCCTCACACTATTTTTGTATGTACTATAAATGTTGATTTACAGTCTTCTAATGTCACTGTACTATGTTCAGTAATAGAAGTCACTGCAGTAGCTAAAAGCACAGCCTCAGACGGACACACAAACATGACTCCAACACAAGCGCTCTGGCTACACTGGCTTCAGATGATAAATGACATGGCAGACATTTTATCAATACTAATCTGCCACATACAAAAGACTCCACAATTCCTCAACCTCCCAGTGGCCGGCCATACTGATAAAATTATTTGTAGACAAGTGGAAATGAAGGCAAAGAACTGCCACCAGCTAAACACAGAAACTAAAAAAAAAATACAAATATGAGAGAGTGATGGTACTGTATATTGTCTGTTTTACTGTACACATTTCCATACATGCCAAACTGCCATTTATTTGCCAGTGTGGCAAAAACAGACTAACGTGAGTTTCCATGTTGTCCAAGTCCAGGTTGTTTTGTGTTTTTTTAGCAATGGTTAAGCCAGTTAATAGGCCTGATAGGAACCAAATAGATTTCAAATATAGGGTGAACACTATCAATTAGCATTTATCTCAATAGCAGTTGGCTAACGCAGTACTTAGTTCATAACAGAAATATAAAAATAAAAAAAATACATGTGACTAACATTATTAAAAAGTGCTCATTTTAAAAGTGTGCTTAAATGTGTTAAAGTGTACTTTCTTTAAATGGCTTTATCTGCGAGTACAGTTTTTAATGTACTGTACTTTTAAGATTTGAAGTGTACAGTCAGTACAAGTGCACTTCTTTTTCATCTTTTTATCTTTATTAATTAAATTGAATATACATTTTTAAGTTAATATTATTTAAATGTACTAAATTGCAACTTCATTACAAATGAATAATTATAAACATACATCCAAAAATATGCCAAAATTGCTGCAGGGGTGTGAACTCCATGAATCTGTGCTCTTTGGATGCGGGATTCTTTTATGTCATCAAAAAACTCATCAATCCAAGGCACTCAAAAATATTGTGAAAAAGTAAAAAGCCTTTATTCACATGGCTTTAACATTAAAAACAACACACATGTACCATTGAGTTAGTGTGTTGTTTTTAATGTTAAAGCCATATGAATAAAGGCTTTTTACTTTTTCACAATATTTTCGAGTGCCTTGGACTGACATAAAAGAATCCCTGCATCCGATTCATGGAGTTCACACGCCTGCAGCATTATTTGCATATTTTTGGAGGTATTTATTTCTCCTTTTGTCCAAATGAGGACATCATCAAATTCAAAGAGAGATTTAAGATTTGGCTCACTTCTGGAGTTACATTTGTATGGCTACAGAATTCAAACTTATGCCTGCGTGAATGCATGCACAAAATTACACAGCTGTCAAACCTGTTTAACAATCCACACACACACACACACACACACACACACACACACACACACACACACACACACATATTTCATGTCACACACCCTGACTGACTGACAGACTGTGTTCAGGCAAAGTGTCATAAAAATGGCTCCAAAATGTGTCTGATCACAACAATGTCAACAATGTACAATAAGGATGAAAATATTTTTATGAGCTCTTGAAACAGAGCCTGTGTATACAATATATAGCCTATATATAAATATATATCCATGTGAATTTACTATACAGAATTATTTCAATTTACTAGAATTAAATCAAGTTTATAAGAAAAATACTGCTTGAAAATTAAATATACTCAAAGCAACATCCAGAATCTGAAGAAGACCTGTATTTAACGCGGATGAAAACGAGGCAGTGAGGGATAAATGTCCAGTGTTTATAATGGCACACAGTGTAGCTATAAATGCCCTAGATCGTGTAATTTTCAGAATTCCCAACTCTGTGGAGTTTTTGTCTACTTTCTTCAGC
>JAUZSZ010000095.1:8183726-8194326 GCA_034780575.1 Labeobarbus marequensis | reverse complement strand
GATCATTAAGAGTCGCAACAGAACAGCAACGCATTTTATGGACGAACGTTTTGTGACCTAGGAGAGGAGGTAATTCTGACTTTACTATGACAATCTGGCGCTTCTGAATCAGTGACTGCAAATATGTTTTGTTATTAGTTTAAGTATTTGCTATTGACTGTTCAAATGCGGAGTTTTGCGCGTCGTGTGTATGGGAGTGAGAGAGAGAGAGCGACAGGGTCACATCACAGTGGAGTCAGCTGTCTTAACCGCAGCTTGTGTGCAAACACATACGAGCTTCATCACTGTGTCGGTCATGTGACTCTGTTCCCCTTTCGGGCTTGAACTGATGGTAAAACTAAGGACATTATTAACTGTCTATACATTTTATTTTGAAAGGGGTGTTACATTTCCGGCGAGTGCTTGTGGTGTTTGGCCAATCACAATGCACTGTGCCAGTCGGCCAATCAGAGCAGACTGCACTTGTCAGAAGCGTTTGAGAGAGACGGGGCATAGAGGACCTACAATGTACAGAATTTGAAAAATAATTTGTTTTTTGAACATTAAAGCATGCCAACATATTCTGTTACACCAAATACACAAAATAATGATCTTTATAAAAGCATTATATGACCCCTTTAAAAATGTAAAAAGTTAAGATGCACAGGTATTTCAGTGCTTGCATTTGTCCATGCAAATATGGATAATGTCATCAAAGTGTTAATTTAGTGGTTTATTGCTACTTGCAGTTATGTAACTCTTTTCACTTTACCTGTGATGGAATGTCTTCAGTCTCATGGCTCAAGTAAAGTCTCTAAACAGACTTTGTGGTTTATTTCAGGCCACTCTTTCACATGTCTTTTGATGTTACTCGGCCATAGATGTCAGATTAAATGATGTGTTTCCCTCTTTGAACACCTGAGCAATCATATTCTCCCGTCTTCGTGTAATTGGGCCAGAGCCCAGAAGGGAAAACCAATTCTGCATTTCTGTGCAAATTAATTCACCTTTGACCCGGCCCTTCACACAATCCCATTCCAGATGTATCAACCGAGAAGTCTCTTGGGCAACGTGGTCCTCTTACAAAAAAAAAATTAATTAAAAAGAGAAAGAAAAAGATATCATGCTCCTTTTGTTTTCCACAAGTGCAACTGCTTTCAACATTCTTTTAACCACCATTTGACAATGTAATGTTTTGGTTTTGGGAGACAAAAGACACAATTTGTATTTCAGGGCAAGTCAAGCTGGTTCTAATGAGACGACGTGCTAAATGTATGACTTTGCTTGCGTAACCTGGTCCTGTTTCTCGCTTTGATTTACTGTTTGGAGCTTTTGTTGAAATGTCTTTGAAAGTCCATACTTCAGGCATTCTTTCGGCCTCCGACGCAAATGAGAACCATGTGTGCATTTCCTTAAATATGCAGCAGACTGCCATTTAAAGACCCTCCAAAACCTCAAATGTTTTTGTATTTTGATAGGTTTAGATAAACTAATTGAGCACTGTCTGCAAAACTGTAATGGTGCAGAGATGCAGCATTGGCTCTTCTAAGCATGGAAAATTAAAGAAACTTTCAAAGGGCAAGATCATGTTTGTTTCACAGCTCTTTCAGAAAGACGTTAAACTCTCTTCTCCACTGGAGCAGGGTGGTGCTGCTTTGGTGAACAGTTTTTTCCCCTTACAGCGTTTAAGCCTGGAGGTCAGCGGCTGCCCGTACTGCAGCTTGTTGACTTGCTGACACACGGCGCTGGTTAATGGTGCGGCCTGCGATCCATCTGCACCAGCTTCTCTGGCTCCTCTGAAAATAAAGATTAACTTTCCACTGCTCTTGCGCGCTGCATTTGTGTTTTTCCATCGACCGTAGTAACTTACGGAAAAGGTGCTTATCTGGAGCTTTGAAAAACAATTTAGTTTCTGACTTTGCCACTCCATTCTGTCACCTTCACTGGAACCTACAGTGCTCTTACCAAGATTAATATTGCCCATGGTCTGACGGATCGCATCCCAGTACCCCTAGAGTTTCCCTGCATGGGCGTTTTTAATAGCACTCCCTTAAAAGTCTCGCTGACGGTGAGGAAGCGTTATGTGAGGCTCCTTTGACCAAACCTAAAATGGAGATTCAGTTTATAGAGGCCAAACATTTTTAATGCCTCAGAAGTTACTGCATACGTCGTTTATTTTTAAGATGCTATCCTGGAAGTGGTTTGTCCTGTGCTGTGGCATGAAATGGAAAGGTCTGTGCATAAATGTTTATGAATGGCAATATATGGCCACTTCCATTACAACAAATTTAAGAAGAGCTTGTTTTCTCACATCAAGACAAATGAGATTTGAAGTTAGAACTAACCAAGTTAATATTGGCCAGAGTGTTAAGGAAAGGTGTGATTATTGCTTTTCTGTCTAGCGATTGGTCTCATGATTTTCATGAATAGGCAAAAAAAAGTCTTATAGATTTCCACTGAATCATCTAGAGACCAGAATATCGTGGAGAATTTAAAGGTGGGCTCTTTTGACTTGGTTTCTGTGGTATTTTATGTGTGTTTTTTAATTTAGTCTAAGCAAATGCTTGACAACAATGCTTTCAAAATTATATTTTACTTGTGGCACTTTAATGAGGGAATTTTTTGTCGCTTAATATTGTAGGCATCTCATGAGAAAAAAAAGAACAGCAGTCTTGTTTGCCTAATGGGATTTTAATTAAAAGCCATTATTGTTTTCTTAACATTTCATAAAAGGGAGCTTCAGTACCTCAATCAGGAATGAAAGTATCAAGGTTTCTCTTTTTTTCATGAGCAATTATGCCATTTTTCTCATTTTATACGTTTTTTGAAATGCTTTCTTAATATTGCAGGTGATGCATGCAAATCTGTGATGATTTGCTTTTCTTCAAATTTAAATGTGCTTTGCTGATGTTCTTGGCTGTTCAGTGGGAACTTTTCAGAGACCACAAATGAAACTTGCTACTTCCTGTTATGGGTGTAGTCCTGTATCTGGAGATTTAAATATGTAAAACTCACTCAAAATTTTGGTGACTTCTAAAGGAATAGGTCACACCAAAATTTAGACACTTCAAACCCATATTTTCAGTTTCTTTCTTTCCAGAAACGAAAGGGTGAATTTTGAAGAATATTCTGTATATTCTTATAATATTAGTAAATGAAGACAGGTGTTGCCAGCAACATAAATATTTGTAAGAATAAGATTATATGACTGTGTTTGACTGTATGCACTGTATTCCAAGCGTTCTGAAGCTATACAGTTGCAACTTTGTGAGAAATTGGCAAAAATTAAAATTATTCATTGATAATTGCAGCACCTCAACCGTTCAATGACTTGAAATCGAGAATCAGATCGGTTCGATATGTGACCTAGTCATTCATGTCAGCATTTTGAACTGGATCAACTGAACAATTTGTTTCTAAATCTTCCTTCATCAACTTTAGGAGGGAAGTTATAGTAAGTTATAGCCTAAATGTATAGTAATATATTTAAATAACAACAACATTTTAAATTCAGGTTTATTAATCACAAAACCATGGCTTTAGAAAGCTTTGAATATTGTGCACACACTGTATGCTTCTCTCAATTTAGTGGTGCTTTTTTTGTCATTTTGTTAATTGACAGCCCTAGTCCCCTTTCGCTTTCACTGTATTGAAAAAGTGGCCTGGATATACTTCAGCAAAATCCTGCTCAGTCTCTAAAGTAAAAAAGTGTCAAAAGTTATTGCTTTTGGTGTTCCACTAAAGGGAACGTCAAATGGGTTTGAGACTACATGAGGGTGAGTGAATCATCACACAGCTTTCATTTTTGGGTGAATATTCCTTGAAGGTCCCAGAACATAAAATTGATTTTGTCTGGTTCTTTTTCTGTTTAGTAAGGAGGAATACAGTTTAGGTTTTAATTTGCAGATACAAGGATCCTTTTTTTTTGCCCTACAACACTGCTTCGTCTCGTTTTCATCAAGGGCTCTCTTCTCAATTAGACTTCACCTACTGTTGTTTTCATCTTAGACCGAAGTCATCCCAAACCCAAAATTGAAATCATTTTCATAAGAATAAACAATATCTAAACAAACACACATACTGTATGTGAGATTGAAAAGAAATTGAAATGGATTTACTCCAAGTTCAGTGACGTAAAGTGGTTGGATACTGTAGCATTGACGTCTTCAGTGGCGTCATTATGTGGTTCTGTAATGAGGCTGGGTTTGACATTAAACCTTTTCAGTACTCATCCTTCAGTTCACACATGTAAAAGTGTTTTTCTTTTCTGTGCAAAACTTCATCAGCAGCATTGTGGTTAGCACATTAGCTACCGCAGAGCGTCTCATTGTTAAACGCAGGGAAATTCTTTGGTGTACGTGCTAATTTGTTGTTCCATACATTGCATTGCATTATGTCACAATCTTAACACATTTATTTATTTATTTATTTAATTGTTTATTTTCTGACCAGTCAGTCATATCAGTTTTTTTTTGAGTGCATTCACCATGGGAAATCACAATGGAAATGCCATGCAATTTATTTGAACGTCACTGAATGAATTCAGTACAGCTCATCTTGAATATTGTGCCACGGTAGGCATGAAAGCAGTTGCTAAAGCATGGAAAATGTGATGTCAACTCACTTGACAGTGCAACATGGATGATATTTCTCTGGAAAGGTTATTGGTCTGTCTGTTTTTGCAGTTACTAAACTTAAGATGTCAAATTCATTGCCTACCATGGGCTGTTTCTATAGTAACCATGGGTAGCCAGGTATGAATATTTCTTTTTTTCGCTCCTCATCTTCTGTCAATGCCCTCTCTATCTTTTTTTTTTTTTCTCCCCCACAGGAGATTTTTTTTCCCAAAATCTCTGCTTAATAATGCATGAGCTGAAGGAGACCTGTTATGTTTGGAAAGCTCGAGTTTGTTTTTCAGGCATAATTGATTAACCAGCTACTAATGTCAAAACCTGCACACACAGATTGGTTTCCAAAAGTCGAAATGTCTTGCTTTTAGTGGATCCATATCCATTGATCAGGTTTAATTGTTTATGATGAGTCTTGCAGATATGTTTTCCAAAATATTCATCCTTCGCTTTGCCTCTTATAGAACTTTTAGAACCTCAAGTTCTTCTAAATTGTCCAGTAGCTTTAAAATATCCACTGTGGGAACAACATTCAAATCAGATCATGGATCCATTTCCAAAAAGTTGCTCTTAACTAGCCTTTTTTGCACCAGTACACTTCATAAACTCTGCTCGACGCCCAGGCAAGAAGCAACCCACATCTTCCCCTAAACGGTTCCTTCACAGGTTTAGACATTATAATTTTTTCTTTTGGCAGCCGTGAGTTTTCTTCTTGGTCCGTCTCTAGGGAAGGCACCGTGCAGCTGGAACCTCGTCTTTTGGCTGTCTTCATAAATCTGAATAAAACTTGCGGATGACCTCAGCAGAAAGATTAATGATAATAATCTTACGGCGATGTGTGGAGACGCTCTTCACTGGAGTGTCACGCTTCGTGGCTCGACTCATGCTTGGTGCACCTGGAGTGTAGAAGCACGTCCTTAATGTACCATATTCACGTACACCTGGGCTGGGATCTGCTGGGACTATTGGACTATTTGTGTGGTCTAATTTCCTCTAAATGTGTTTGGAAGGTTGGTGGACTCAGATAACCCGCTGCGATGTTAGTTGATGTCTGCGGTGATTCATCAATCCCTGGCTGAGAATAGACAGAGCCAGAATGAGACTCAAATTAAGTTCGAGAAAGAGAACATTATGAGTGATGTGTAAGAAATGAAGACCTATAAAGGAACAGGAGAAATGGCAGATATAAAAAAGAAAGCAACAGTAGGCCTAAATCAGCTACTTAGAATGATTTCTTAAGGATCATGTGACACTGAAGACTGGAGTAATGCTGCTGAAAATCAACTTCACGGGAACAAATGATGATTTTTTTTTTATTTATTAAAAAATAAATTGACATTAAAATGTTTCAATGTAACCTATAAGACAGTAAGCATATACTCTTATTATTAGTGAAGCTGTCTAAATGTGATTTCTGGAGGGTTTGTTTATCTTATTTTTTTAATATATTTGTGATACCCGTTTATTGTGATTTCAGTGTTTACTGAACTGATTTACAGTTGTTTTTTATATAATAAATGCTGCATTTTAAAAATCTTACCGACTTGATCGATCGGTCAATCAATCATAAATGCATTTATTTAAAGTTATTATTGGCACAACCTTCGTTAAATGCTTTGGTTGACCATTGCTGCTTTCCACAATTTTTCTCTGCAGGTTTGGCTTTCTGCTATTAAGGGAAGCTGCTAGTTATCTGTTGTTTTCCAGCGTGGTTTCGGGCAATGGCTTCAGCTCCAGTGAACACTGCTGACGTGGGGGTGTGGTTGTTTCTTAAGACTTTATATAAACACGGACAAGCACTTTTTCTAACCAAAAGCTGTAAATGGGGTATACATTTTTTTTGTTGTCACGTGTGTCATCGAGTTTCTCTGAAACATCTCCTTTTCGACTTCTCCGTAATCATGCTCTCACACTTGCCCTTGTCCTTGTTTAGTTTGTAAGTGGTTGCTGGCGTATCTTAAGGTCAGGCTCATTACAAGATAAATTATGCTATAAAACTGTTTTCACAGGGCTCCCATTCAGTGCTGATTCTCATAGAAATGCAGGAACAACTCTTGTCAAGAAATACTTTAAAGAAATGTTTCTTTGCTCATTGTTTGGTCTGACAGCTTAACATTAAAAAAAGAAGTGATGAGTGTAAATCAGCTTTTTATAAGTGGTGCTTGATTTGTAATTTAATACCAAGTCTACCATGAGTTACTGTCTCAGTACTTTCTAAAGTGTTTATGGTTGTTTTTATAATGTCAAACAGTTGCTGTGTCACTAGAATATATTACAGTGTGATATTTTCAGTATTCTGTGGGTATTCTTAAAGTCATAATTTGCCCTTCCACAAATTAAGGCTTTAAAAAGTCCTTAAAGCAGAAAGTCTTGCATTCTTAAATGTTGAATGCACTGAAAATGAATATCTTCCTCAGTGTTTTTGTCCTGTTTTACAATACAAATATATATACACACCTTTAAATCAAGATGCATTTACTTGAGATTGCTGTTTTAGTCATAATCTTACATTTGTTGTTTTGCTTCAAGCCAATTTACCTTCATAAAGCCTTCAGAAACATTGTTCATCCTTTGTCAGTGCTGTTGGTAGATTTTGGAAGCTGATAGAAAAATATCCATATATCGGCTGGTGAATTGGCCTGGCCGATTATATTAGTGCTTTATGGATAAATTGGACTGATACATGACATTGATGCACATCTATAGAGACTGATTTCAATTGCAGAGACTATTTGCTCCATTTGCTCAATGAGTCAGATGGATTGTTCCCTTGATTTGTAATTGCTCTTGAAATGATCACAATTTTAGCTTGCCCAGAACTAGCACATTTCCCACAGTAAACATCTGTGTTTCCTCCATCAGCTCTGGCTTATCTACAACTTACTGTTTCCATTTTATTATTCTACCTACTAGTTAAAGTTTCAGCTGCTGAGCGTGTGTTTGCTTCCATTAAAGAGAAGATAGCAAGGAACGTTAATGGTAGTTGGAAGGTGGAATTTAGTTTTAGATGATGGCACTGGCCAGCAGTTTCCCACACAAATTACAGCTGTGTCATCTAGTCCGACCCCTAAGCGATGGGTCAGATAATTCTATTATTATGTGGTTATTGCAGGCTAGCATTACCTTAGCGTCTTGGCTAATGCTCAGGTAAATATCTTAAATACAAGATTTACAACATTCTTTAATTACAGGTCATAGTCTAATTGGTCATAGTTGCAAGATCTCATTCCTGTTTCTCAGAAGCAGTCCTGAAAAAAGGAACATGTTTGAATAAAACATTTATTTTATTTTGTTTACTTTATTTTAATCTTAACTTTTATTTTTATTTTATTGTATTTTTCTTAACTTAGCATTTTCCTTTTATTTTATCTTGCTGTTTAACTTTCATATTTTATTTTATAAAACAATGGCAATTAATCATGAGTTAAATCCTTGAAGTCTATAATAAATTTGATTTGTATTTTATTTTTTATTTTATTAAAATTAAAAATTACATCCTAGTCTAAAGATTAAAAGTTCTAACTAGATTTCACTTTCTGTGAGTCATTGTTGGATTTTAGTGATTGAAAATGAAATAACTGTCAAACAAATTGATTTTTGCTTTTTTCCATTTAATTTTTCGTTTAGCATTTTGCTTACAATAACTTTGGTAACAGATGCTTAATGTGTTCAGAACTAGCAGATTTTCATGTTGGAATAATTGCATTTTCATGTTGGAAAAAACATGTGCCTCTAATACTTTAAAAGTAATGGGACACCTATCTGTAGCCAATTTGTGTTGTCTCTTAAAGCAAATCATGCATTTAAAAGGGTTGCATGCAAATGGTGGGGCATGACAAACTATTTTGTTTTTGGTAATTTAAAGTTAATAATTACAAATGTTTATTCTGGTGTAGTCTGGTCTGAAGAGTAGAGCCGGAATGTGTAGGTTGCTTCCAGACATGAGGAACAGATTTTGCAAAGGCATGCCAACTGTTTAACCAACACTGATATCATTTTCAGATGTGGAGTGTAAGTTTTAGTGTAGATATAAGGTATTTTTTCTCCTCCGCATGCCTTTCCTCTCGCATGTTTCCAGGCAGTTGAGATGGTTGTCTGATGGTGGTCTGATATGACAAGGCCAGCATATCTCCATCTGCGCTCCCCTGCCCCCAGGAGCCGCTGGATTCAGGCCCGTCTGAGATTGATGCTCATCTTTTTAGGCCTCTTATCTTACAAAATGCACCCATACCCATCCTCAGTCTATTTCCCTTTGTGACTAACAAAGCTCTCAGAGCTCTGAATGTGCTTATTACCCATCCCTCATTTTGCTATCTCTCCTCGAGATTGATTCTTGTGTTATTTTCTGTCATTATTGTTCACTCGTTAACCGCCAAACGTGCCGGCCTCTCGCTAACGGTTCAATAAATGTTTAATCTCTTCTTTGTCTGTCATCGCTTTGGTTTTTGCTTTAAGGTTTTTATTTTTAACCTTCTGTGTTTGATGCTTTCTGTGATTGTGATATTTACTTGGTCACAAGTTGTCAAATTCGCTTTGTCAAGGGCTTATTGCCTCGCTGGCTTTGTTTGGGTGGAGATGTTTGCATCAACATGCTGTAAGCCAGCCTGTATGCTGAGGACGTCATGGAAGAATAAATGTAGAGCCGTTGTTCTCGATCTATCCTGACAGGGGTTCCTATTACATGTTACCGCCCTTTGAATAAAGCATGGCTTTGTTGCAGTGAGCTTTGTGAAAAATGTGTTTTGTACCTTTTGAATTTAGCGTTTAAAAATGTAGTTCACCTTTGGGTTGGTCTGTATTTATTTTACTGCTGAAGGTTTCTTTAAACCTGTTCTGGTCAAATCAATGTTCTGGTCTTGCAAATGAGCATGTGTCTTGCTCTACAGCTGTTTTGATGTCGTCTGCTAGATCTTTGCCTTTCTAT
Source organism: Labeobarbus marequensis (assembly GCA_034780575.1). Lineage (NCBI taxonomy): Eukaryota > Metazoa > Chordata > Actinopteri > Cypriniformes > Cyprinidae > Labeobarbus > Labeobarbus marequensis. Next base: position 8,184,795 of record JAUZSZ010000095.1, on the reverse strand, counting down.
AGTCTGAATCTATAGCATGACCGCATGAACTCCGGCTCACTCCAGACATTTAGCTTTCATCAAACCGAGAGAGAAATCAATCTGCAGCAGTGCTGGTTTGATGCCTCTGGCTCTCTGGATGATCTTGTCATGTGTGATTGTGCAGTTGGCTGGCAGGAGATTGACTCGTTCAGTGTTACTTGTACTTGAGGCTATTGGACATGCACAGCTGTCTGTGTTTATCTTTTTGTCAGTATTTCTTCCATCTGGATCATTAAGGTCATGCCTGGGTCCACAGCTGGGCTTCGTACCAGTGATCTCCAATGGAGTTTCATTTGCTTTCATTTAAATTTTGTTACAGAAATAGACTTGAGCAAGCAAACGCAGGTTTTGAGTTTTTGAATTAAACTTTGTGATAGTTCACCCAAAAATGAACATTTTCATCATTTGCGCACCTCATATTGTTCAAAACTTTATATCTTTGTAACATGAAGAGGTTTTGATATGGAAGTCAATGGGCTCAGATTTCTTTTGATTCCCAGCATTCTTCAAAATATGTTGTTTTGTGTTTCAAATCAAAAAGAAAGTCATACAGGTTTGGATTGACATGAGTCTGAGTAAATGATGACAATTTTAGTTTTTGCATGATCTATCCCTTTAATAGTAAAAATGGAGGTAGTTTTGATTAGGTCAGTTCAGTTTTAAGTTAATTTCCATAAATCATTTCAAACAGTGTTTTAAGTAATCAACATTTACGGAAGCGTGGCATTTTCTTTTATTTTTTTTAAATGCATACTTTTTAAATATACGTAGGTAAACGTTACCGTAAATTATTGGTTATATTGGTGTGTTTTCTAGTGGTGGTTTAGTGAAAAACATGCTTTTATTTCTAACTAGATTTTTTAGATGTTTTAATTACTACAGTTTTAAACCCTTTGAATCTACAAAATTACTTGGTGAAAAATATTGAAAGAAAAAAAATTGAGTGTGCATGTGTGTAACACACACACACCCATGTTGGTTTTTGTGGTTTATGGGGACTCTCCATAGGCGTAATGGTTTTTATACTGAACAAACTGTGTGTGCTATT
>JAUZSZ010000095.1:8137922-8150368 GCA_034780575.1 Labeobarbus marequensis | reverse complement strand
ACACGTTGTGCTGGAGAGGTTGCTGCTGTTGCCAGCAATGGCATGTGTGGTGTCGGAGTGGCCTACAATTCCAAGATAGGAGGTGAGTTGGCACATTTTCCATGTTGCAACACGTACAGTCTATTCTATCAGCGTGCACCCTGTCCATTCCAACATTTGAATTGCAAAACACCTCGGTGAAACATCAGATTGCCTTCGCATTCACATTAGCTCTGTCTCTGTTCGTTAAACCATATGAGAACTCTTCCATACCGAGAGCACTTCGAAAGAGGAGTTCCATTAGCGATGGCTTCATGAGCTCAAATGGGACCGTCATCACCGCTCCAGCATTGGTCCCTGTGAGCCAAAGATTTGGACGCTGGCATGTGTAATCCTTTTAATCGGCTGAGGTGTTTTATCCTATTCAGTGCAGATTTTGTTTCATTACTCTTCTCTACGTTGCCAGCTGTCTGCGGCTCTTGGACTTCATTGGACTGGGATAAATGTCATTGATAATGGTTTGCTTTCTAAATCCTTTCCAAGAACCGTTAGCCAACTGCCCATAGTTGAATCTTAGCTGTTTAGCCTAGCAATATGATATGATATGATATGATATGATGTTTCAACTTAAAGGGAAAATTCACCAAAACATGCAAATTGTCATCATTTATTCACCCTTGTGTTGTTCAAAATACTGTTTGACTTTCTTTCTTTGGTTGAACACATGGAGATGTTAAGCAGAATTTATGGCTGCTCAAAATAAAAATCAAATGCTTTGAAACAGCATGAGTGATGTGATATTATAATATATATTAATGATGTTATATAATGTGTGTATTATGCGGCCATTCTGGCTCTACACATTGGCAGCCATTAGTAACATTTTTAAGCACTGACTAATGAAACAACATTTAGGTTGTGGTCTGTTCAAAGGGAAAAGTGCTTTTAACAACAACCAGGATTTTTTTTTATGTTAAATGGTACATTTTGAACTTCTAAGTATTAAACTAAGCATTAAACTTCAACACAAAATCGTAAATCATGCGATTTATTTTATTTTTTAAGGAAAAGGTGTTATTTTTTTTATACATTTTGAATTTGGTGCAATTAAAGATGGGTAAAAAGATCTGTATACTATCTATACATAGGACTGGGCCTGGATTCACAAAACATTATAAAAAATAAAATTCTACTTTAACTTTATTCTTAAGTCAGAAAATAAGAGGAAAATAGCAGTAAAGTTGCAACCCTAGATAAAATACGTGTTACTATTACTGATATGCATGAGTACTCTGAAGTGAAACCATTAGTTGATAGTGTAATGATAAAGTAAAAAATAATTATTGATCGGTCAGTGAATGCAATAGAGCTTCATTGAGAGAGGCTTTTTAAAGTAACTATTTAAAATACCCGACACCATTAAAAAAAAAAAAACATGACCTTGAAAGCAGGACAGAAAACACTGTGCACTTATAAGGATTATTACAGTAATACAATCACCAAAATCTTTCTTTAATTCTTTTTATATTTTTTATATATTTTTTTTTTCTTTTTTTTTTTTTAAATAGGATTTTTGTATATTTGTTGCCTTTTTTTTATTTAGTTTATCTATTTTTCTCTTTATGTCTTGTTTTAACAACCATTGTGATCTTTTGTCTTCACTGCCCTTTTAGTACTTAATGTATCCGGGATATTTGTATTTGACATCTTTTTCTTTTTCACTTATTTCTGTTTATTTAAAATGTACCATACAGTTGTTTCTCTTTCAAGATCTTATGTTTATTAAAGTGTATGCCTTATCCAAAAAAGTTTCTAAAAAAAATAGAATTTACAAAAAATTCCAAGTACAAATTAAGAAATTGAGAAATTTCTTAACTGCTTTAAGATTTTTCATCAGCCTGGCACCAAAATATGAGTCTTGGCTTCTGTTGGCATGGGTTAGTTTTTAAAAGGGGCATAACTCCGAGTTTCACCCGAATTCTCATGTTAACCTTGAGTACCTGAGGAGTACTGCATTCTTCATATCTCCAAAAAGTCTTTTAGTTTTATCATAATTATAAAAGAATGATACAACTTTGTGATTTTCTATGAAAACAGCTGAGATCCTGGAGGCACGCTATGGGCGGAGTTAAAGAGTGACGAGTATTTGAGCGCTGATCGCCAACAAAACAGACATTTGATGCCGTTTCACTTACCATCTGCAATTCTGAATCATGACCAATTCTGAATCATGACCGGATCTTTTATAGCTGGGAGTGCTCCATCTTTCAGTATCAAACGATGAGCAAATCCAGCGTCGAACTAGGCCTTGTTTATAAAACATTCGTCAACAAACACACTTGTGAAACTCCGTTGCTGCTCCGGAAAACAAACTGCATCCGCAGTTTATGTAATGCTGGGTTCTTTTGGGAAGCTTAACAAGGTTATCTTTCCCTTACAACCAAAAACACACTTCTTTAGAGACATTCTTCCTGAGCGAATCCCGTGCGGCGCTGCCAGAGAACGCGCGTTGATGAGCGAGTTCTTGCTCTCGCTCCAGTCGATGTGTGCACAGGCATGCTTTTTTGGGAGAAATGTTCATATAAGGAGTTCCACCCTTCATGACGTCACGAAGAGCCATGATTGGAGAAAACTTTCCGAAATTTTCCTGGAATTGTGTATTTGGCACAGAAATACTGTTATACATTTAAAATCATTTTTTGAAACACTGGCCATGTTTAGCATAAGAATCCAACTCTTTAACAGTGTAAATAGCTCAACATGCATGAAACAGCATTGGACCCCCTTTAAACACCCAAAACACCTTAGCACTTTGACGATGAGATTTACTTGCGCAAGCACCACTCACTCATTTTTTTCCCCCCTTTTTGTTTTTTTTAATTGCACATTTTCTTCAGACACTGAATATACACTGTCAGATCTTCCGTTGTATGCAGATGGATAATGCGATATGGGTAAAATCCATTTCTCTTTTGTCATCTCTGCCTTCGTTTCACTCTCAAGCAGCTGTTTTTGAATTATCCTCCTAATGAGATGCAGTGGAGGGTAAGTCTTCTTCCTATGCCCGTTTCACCTTGAATCCAGGGGGAAATCTGTGCTTAATAAGCAGCAGATACCACTCCTTTAGGGGGTAGCATGGGGACAGAGGACAGAGAGAAATGAAGGTTTTTGGACAGCTGACCCATAACGTCGGCCCGAACTGGCAGGCAGTGCCTTCTGCTACAGGAAAGCCGAATGTGGAGATGGCAGCACGCTAGCAGGGATGGCACACAGCACGGCTAATTCCTCTGCCAGAACTCATTAAGCCGGAATATTGCTTTGGAAGAAACAGTAGAGTCCATTGTTGGAAATTGCTTTATAACAAATAAAACTGAGGGTCCTTGTTCCATTTTTGTGAGAAGATAGATTATTTGTATTTACTAGAGCCTGAATAAAAAAAAAAAATCCCCTCTTTTGTGACCACAGTGCATCCGTGTATATCTGTTATGCCTTTCTCATTTCCTGGAAAGTAATCATAGCCAGCTTTGTCCTACAGGGATATTTGGGACTTTTGGAATGTAGATATGGGATAAAAACATTAAGTCTTTCCAAGATGTTGTGCAGTATTTTTCTGTCGTTGTGGGTTTGTTTGCAGTACTGTCAGCACCAAAGCTCTCGGATTGCTTTGGAAAACCTGAAACGACTGAACTTTTGTTTATTTGCACTAACCCATATGAGGGCAGCCTTGAGTAGCCTCGCCCCCTTGTGTATCAAAGGAGTGATTCACATTGTTTTGAAGATGCTTGACTCTGATTTCTCATCTTTTTACCACTTTAAAATCTAAGAGATCTTGGTAGAATCTGCTCTTTTTTTTTTTTTTACCCGAGGCTGAGATAACATTCTGATGCTGGGACCACAATAACTCAACACCTTTGACATTTTGGACCAAGCGCTTTGGCTCATTCCCAAACCCCCAATTCAGTTTAAGATTCTCTTTTGTACAAGGTAGTGGAAGAAGATAAGATGGTCTCCTTTCTTGTGAAGTGTCTGTAAAAGGATATTTGAAAGAGAAGAATGTAGCCACTTGTCACCTTTGAATGAACCCAAAATTGGAACACGAGCGCGCATGCACTCCTCCTTTTCCTTTGAAAGGAACTATTATATGCAGCGCTATCTGCACCTCATCCTTTTCATATGTGAGCTTTAGATGTTACATATTTAGCAAACAGAAGAAATATCTCTATCATATGGGATTTTTAGTGGGGTTGTAGCTGCTTTCTCTACCGCTGTATGTTTAGTTATGTTATATCTCTCCACCTGTGGTAATCTATGTATTCGTTTGCTTCACAAAGAAAATATAGATTCTGGTGGTGGGTGGCTAAATAAATATTTGACGGGCTAGAATTTGAATGTCACAGTATTATTGCAGGCAGGTTGGCATTGGCAGTGTTAAAAAAAATGCGTGCATGAGTGTGTTTTGGTTTACAAAATTTATATTAATATACACAAAGATTAATGGAAATATAATGAAAGTTTGTTTTGAGGTTATGCAGTGTTGAAAGGGAAGCACCAGTTTCAAGTATTTAATATATTTTTATGCATAGTTACATAATTTTATATTACACACACATTTTCATTTCATTAAATGCTCATTTATATTTTTATATATGACAAGTAAATTATAGTACATTTCAAAAGTTTGGGGTTAGTAATTTTATAATGTTCCAAAAAGAATATTTCAAATAAATGTTTTCAGATAAATCAAAATAATAAACTGTGCTATTTTCCAAAAGGTTTTTTATGATAACAAAATGATACTGCCTTATTTTTTTGTTAAGGTTAATAAGCACTTACTTAATCTCTGAAGAACCTCTCATCACACATTTCTTAGCCCAATATTAAATGTAGCTTTCCATGGTGTACACTATCAGACACATTCTGGCATCTCTATATGAATTCTACATTTCTACAAATGTTACAGTAAATCTGGATAATATTAAATAAAATAAAATCTGGCGAAAATTCACACAATCTGATTGCACCCCTGTCCAAGCATTCCAGTGCCAGAAAAAGCTCAACAGCTTGATTGATTTGGGGAATTTTTCCCCTTAACATCTCTCTCTCTCTCTCTCTCTCTCTCTCTCTAAACATGAAGGCATTGGAATGGCCGTCAATTCTTACCATTTTACTATTTCATCTAAATACAAGAATTACAGTAATGAGGCTGCAGTTTGTAGTTACTGTAAGATATAGCACATGCAGTTACAGTATATTTGTGTGTGATTGCTCTCTGTCCTGTGCATCATATTTTGTGTTTTGCAGGTGTGCGCATGTTGGATGGAGAGGTCACTGATGTGGTGGAAGCTCAGTCCCTCAGTCTCAACCCACAGCACATTGATATCTACAGCGCCAGCTGGGGACCCGAAGACGACGGCAAAACGGTGGACGGACCTGCAAAGCTGGCCAAAGAAGCTTTCCTACGGGGCGTGATGGAGGTTTGTCTTTTCTCTAATCTGAATTTATTCCATTTCTTTGTAATTTAGATAATTTAGGCCAGAAATATTCCTTGTGGTGCTGAAAGGGGCCATATTCTGCAATTTTGGTTCATTTTATTGTTTCCTGGAAGGCAATTTATTACTTTTCATAATTTATATTTCTTGTCAAAGAATTTCCCAGCCTCTCTCTGCCCATTAGAGTGAATTGGGCTGCATTACTGTACCTTTAAAGGCCCGTTCACAGCAAGGACAATAATAATAATAATAATAATAATAATAATAATAATAGAAATTGTTCTTAACTTAAAGCAGAGTCCACACCACAACTATAATTGAAATCACTTTAAAAGCGATATTTTTTCCAGCTGATGAACAATAAAAAACATTAGAACATTCTGAATTAAAGCACCAGATGACAACAGCAGTGCACACTAAATAAACTGAATATTATCATGTGTTGGTGTGGACACTAATGTAGTTATAATTATCTTTATAGCTGTCGTTCTTTATGTGAACAGGCCTTAAGACTTATCTAAATTATATGTATACCTGGTCTATTACTATTGGCTAAATTTACATGCCAGCATAGTTCACAGTATTGTTGATCAAGACCGACCATGTCTGTGATTAAATGTATTATGTTCATGATTTAAAACTATAAATTAGATTAAATTAGATTAATGCATTAAAGCCATTTCTTTATTCTGTTTAATATATGTTTGTGTATATATGTGTGTATTAAATATTATATTTTGTATATGACAGCTATACCAGTACTGAGTGCATTAATTACAAAATTATAAATTCATTGTGAATAATTAATCTATTTACCTGTCCTAGTTTCCCCTAGCGTCTGTTACATTTGCAGTGTAATACGCATATGCAGTGAAATATTTTTTGGTCATTAGAGGTGATTTATTTATTGTCTACTGTTTTGCTTTAGTATCGATAAGGTACCAGAGCTTGACGCCTTATTGAAGCCTGAATTTTTCACTTGGATGTCCATGGAGAATGTTTTGTGCTGTGAACATCTGCAAACCCCTTTTCAAAATGAGCAGTGGAGAGGTCCTGTTTTCCATGACATGTACAGTTGCTTCTGTGACTCATGGGCTATTTTTACTGTTTCCTGCCATTATCTGCATCAGTTGGTCGGTGCCACTAACAGTAGACGTGTTTTCATTGATATTCTTCTGCTGAGATGGTCTGAGTTTGCCTCTCTTAACCTTGAACTTTTACCAGCAGCGGCATTAAGAGGGCAGAAATTTGCGGTTCAAATGAATTAAGTGGATTTTTCTTATTTGCTTTGAAGTTAGCGATGTCAGGGGGGCTGTGGAAGGGATGCTCTGTATTTGATTTTGGCACACTTCATTTGTGAGTGCCTTGAGTCATAAAAGCACTTACTACTTAGAGCGAAGTTTGTTTAATTTAAATGTCACATTAAATGGCAATTTTCACCGAGACATCGTCATGCGGATTTTCCAGAGCGTGAACAGTATTGACATTCTTAATACCTAATTACTTAACGCCATTTGAGCTAAACTGCTATCATGCACAGGGTAATGGAACGGCATTCGTCTCAGCCCTTCACTCATATGTACGTGCTCTGGGGTTGTAAAACTGGCTGAAGCCCAGCTAAAGGACAATGGAGGAGAGCCGTGCCAAGACGCTACCTACCGCAGTGTGTCGTGTGGATTTGATTGGAGCAGAGTTTTTGTAGAAAAATGCTGAGATGCAATTTTAGTACTCAAGACCACTTTATGCTTTCATTACGGATTGATATGCATCACTTAAAGCAATAGTTCATCCCAAAAATCAAAATTGTTAGAATTTACTCACCCTCACGTCATCCCAAATTTGTATGCCATATTTGCTTCTGTGGAAAACAAAAGCAAATATTACACATTTATCTTTTTTTTTTTTTTTTTTTTTTTTTTTCTTTTTTGGTGATTCTTGCATCTGCTGTTTTTTGGGCTCCACTGACTTTCATTGCATGGGCAAAATCAGTCAAAATATATTATGTCAAACTGGTTTGGAACAACAGGAGGGCAGTGTTATTTTAGTATCATTTTTAGTATCAAAAACCTAAATGTTGTCTAGCCCTCTAGCTGAAATTGAAGTTTTTTTTTTTCTTTTCAGTTAATTTTATTTCAGTAATGTGTAAGTGCTCTTAACCACAGCTACAGTTTATTTTAAGATGATTACTGTCATTGTTTGTTTTTTTTCCATTTACAGTGTGTTAGATTATCCATTATCCTAAAAATCGATTCTTTAAATTCAACCATAAATAACTATAGTGTTTTTTCAGTATAACGTTAGAGTATCAGACGTTAAAGTGTCTTAATGCTACATTTTATTACTCTTATGCCGTAGCATAGATAGCATACACAATATTCATAGATCCATAGCATAAATGCATTGTGCAGAATTTGTTCCAAGTACGAACGTTCATATTAGAATTACTGAATTATATTGGGTAGAACTTTTAACAGAACAGATGGTGACAGCTTTAAGAATTTTCCTGTCCCTGTTCCTATAAATAAGTGACAAGGACCAAAAAAAACACAACTTGAACTGATTACACCGACTAGCTTAGTATTTCCCCCTTCCATATTTTCTAGCCATTGTTTCTGGTGACCAAATCGTGAGCGTTCGTGTGTGCCAGCAGTCGGATTTGTTTGGGAAACAAGATCCATGTTGCGTGGAGAAGGCCAATGCAAATGGGGCTCTGGTCTGTGTAAACACCCTCACTGAATAGATGCCCATAATCAAGCAGGTGTGCGCTGTAACAGAGAGCAAACTCTCAAAGACGCAGCCAAACTTTGCACCGCAGCCTTTCTCGGCACGCTATTTTCTCCTGCAGACTTTTATTTGGCACATTGTTGAAATTGTAAGGTACAGTAAATGATCAAAGGTAATAAGCAAACAGCATCTGAATCAAATTATTTGCACTGTTGGCCTTTCCTTGTGGCGACATAGTAAAATGAAAGTCACGCGGTTATTCAAACATGCCTCGTTAATGTGGTGCATGTATTTTTCACAAGCTGATTATCGGTTCTGACAGTTTGCTTTTGCATTATTGCGCTTCTTCTGAGAAGCAGACCACAAAAGCCCGGTGCTGTTTGTGTCTTTCATTTGCGCCTGAAAATAAGCATGCATGATAAATGTCTTGAACATTAGCGCCATCCCACAAGGTCCTTTTAAAAGCATCTGGCCCGGCAATCGAAACCACGATAGTGCTTCAATTGTCCATGACACTTTGAAAACCCTTTCTGGCAGACGATCCTTTCCAAACTCCACTCATCACAAATATTTTCCAGTTGTTTTGAGTATTGTCATCGGTAATCCTCCCGTTTCAGACTTGGCAGCGCAGCACACGCATCTGGCTCTCGGTGTTAGATTGGGCTTGCATGAAGGAAGATGCCAGTGCTTTTGACCTACTGTGTGTTTCTCCTCCTGAATTCTAGGGCCGTGGAGGACGGGGCTCCATCTTTGTGTGGGCTTCGGGGAACGGCGGCCGAGAGAAGGACAGCTGCAACTGCGACGGCTACACCAATAGCATCTATACGCTGTCGATCAGCAGCAGCACGCAGAACGGCAACGTGCCCTGGTACAGCGAGGCCTGTTCGTCCACCCTCGCCACAACCTACAGCAGTGGAGGCCTCAATGAGAAACAGATTGTGAGTCTCTTTCTCTCTCTATCCGCCTCCAGAAAATCAGCAGCAGTTATCCTTTAATTGAAGAAGTGGCGTAGCAAATCTAATCCAAAAATGAAGAATCTGAAAACAGTTGGAGATCAGAAGATAGCCTGCCAAGCCAATTTATGAAGAATTGATGCCGCGGCTTTAAAGTTCTTAAAGGCTTTTTAGCTGTTAGTGAATGCTGCGGTCACTAGTGAGGGAGAAGATAGATGGTTTTTGTCTTCATGGCCTGTTTGAGACTTCAAAAACACGGATGTTCTTGTGATTGCAAACTATATCCTCTCACTATCACGCATGGCTTGGTTTTATCTTTGTGTTTGCGATTATTAATGATGTTTGTTAAGTCGAGCGTCACTGTTTTTATTGCATACTCTGGTGCTTAGGGATCTCGACAAACCCCAGCCCTGAGTATTACAATGTGTCCTAACCAGACAAAGCAACCAGCCATAAAAGCTACAGTATTTCTTCTGTGTAAATCAAATTATGCAGCTTGTTGAGGAGAGTTGTGCTATTACTAAGTGATCCGACTTGCAATTTTGGCCTGGCTGATGATAAAATAGGTGAAAAGGACATTCAAGGACAGATTTTAAGCTGAAAATTAGGCCAGTAGGCAACCACCCAGGGGCCGGTTTCACAAAATTTTCTTGAAGTTGAGAAATTTAATTGATTACATTCTTAAATGTTTGCAAGTGAAGTTCTTGAAAAATTCTTTAAGAGGTTCTTAAATATTTTCTTGGTAGACTTTGTATTGATTTCTGATTGTATGGTGGTGGTTCTTGCTAAAGACTCGCTCGTCAACTCAGTGAAGTATACGTTATTTTCAGTGCGACTCTCTTTGGTGGGAGATCAGCACTCGGTGTCATGTATCAAAAAAAAATCCTAACAAGATCCATATTTGAATCGTTTTTATAGATTTGTTATTTACTAGGGCTGCAACAATATATTGTCGCAATATATTGCAATACAAAATGTAACAATGTTTTTCGTGAATTGACAGTATGTATTGTTCACCTAAAACCGAAAGTATAGACAAGGTTTAATTCAGTCTGTTATTAAAATATGAAAAATGAAACAAATATGGTAAAGCTGGCAGCTCGCACATTTGAGTTTTTGTTTATTATTAATAAATAAAAGTGTTATTTAACAAAATACTATAGATTACTATATATTATACTATACATATACTGTATGTAGATTACTATAAATTATTAACTTATTTATTTTAATGTTAATTAATTTATTTAATTCATTTATTTATTTATTGTAGCTATATCTAGGCAGGGACAAAGTGCAAGCATGTGTGTCTAACATAATTCCTTATTTTTAGCTTTGTTGAATCATGAATATCTCCTATCTGCTTAATGGACAACCTTTTGTTGACTGTTTATCATATGCTTTAAAATTCTTATCGTATTTTTATTTTTTTTTGTATGGAGCCGACTTGTGATGTGTGTATTTTTACCACCCCTATTATTTACAAAGATTAAGAACATTCATTTTAGGAATTCTTATTTTTCTAATTCTAAGAAGAAGAAAAAAAATAAAATAAAAACATTCTGAAATGTTTTGGGAATTTATTCTGTATTCTTAAGTTAAAAATAGAAGAAATAAAAAAAAAATATTCTTAAGAATAATTTGTGAATCTGGCCCCAGAACACTCTAGCAACTGGATATTAGTTCTCTAAGAACCACTCAGATCACCTTAGCAAGCCTATAGCAACACCCTGGCAACAAACTAGAACACCTTGGCATATTGACACTGACATTTGCATCAACAAACAACCTTTTTGGGTTCTTAACAAAATGTTAAGCTGTAGTTTCAAAGCATAAATATCCCTGTGATTCAAAACAGCAACCCCTCACTGTCATAGCATGACATTTTCTTTTCTCATGTTCGGTTTTGTTTCTTTACCCGGCTCTGTGCCGACAGAGGCGTGCACCCAAGCATTGTTCTCAAAACCGGCTATGCCTGACTGACTCATCTGTTGTCCCACATTCAAGACACAGACACTAGCTTTCACAATGGAGGTGTGCTTTTAAAGGACAGAAGCCTGATACCCGCTGTTTCCTCTGCTGCAGAGACTCTGTCAGCCGATATTCCTCTCCTGTGGTCTCCCAAGATCCATTTTTCCTGTCATTCAGCCTCTCTGCCACTTTTAGCAATTAGTCTCACGCAAGGAGGTCTGTCGCAGTCGGTGCACATCCTGCGATCCCTGGCTTTTTAAGTGTCACCCTTCAAGCCTTTTATGTTTGCATTTGTCTTGACTTGTTCCAGCTCTCTCTGTGTGACCCTAAGGGCTTAGAGATGCTGCGCATTTTACCCTCAAGTGTTGAAAATGTCAAGTATTTAACTGAAACACCTGGGTCACTTAAAGTGCAGAAGCTGAATGGCAGTTTTTACAGGGTTTTTACATTTTCTGAAGAATGTGTGAAGAGGTGCTTGCTATGCAGATGCCAGTGCTGTGATGCAAGAGTCGTTGCCAAGGCATTGATATGCAGTTGCTAGGAAGTTCTGGGTGGTTGCCTACTGGCCCAAGTGGAAAGAGCCCAATTCCCAAGTCTCTGTGAAATCCTTTTCTCTCTCCCAAATTCCCCTCAAAAACCATTGAGAGGATCAGTTTGGTCAGTCATATCAGTTTGAGAGGTAATAGCACGCCGCTCCTCAACAACTCATGATTTGTGGTGTCAATTATATCTGTAGCAAAAAAGTGAGGGACTTAGTTGCACATCAAAATTTCATGCTTGAGGCAAGGGTCTTGTTCGAATTCTTGATTGTGAGTATTAACAAATAATGATAGCAATGCTAGACACAATTATCAAGATTATTAAATGGGTCAATAATTGAGAAATCAAGATTTCTCTTATCATTTGACGTATAGCCCAATGAGCAAAAGTTTGGAATATTTAAATTAAAAAAAAAAAAAAAGTTTAAATAAATGTCTTATGTTCTCCAAGGCTGCATTTTTTTAATAAAAAATGTTAGAAATATTTAGAAAAAATACATGTTATTTCAAAATAACTTTTTTGTATTTTAATGAGTTCCAAAAGAATATTTGGAGTCTTCAGTGTCACGTGATCCTTCAGAAATTATTCTAATATGTTAATTTGGTTCTCGAGAAATATTTCTTATTGTTAATGTTGAAAAAAGTTTTTATATTTTTTATAATATTTATATATCATGTATTATTTTTATTATTATCATATTTATGTGGAGACTGTTTAAAATTAAATTGTTAAAAGTCACAGTAAATACTTTCATAATGATGCAAAATATTTATTTTTCAGAGATTTTTTT
>JAUZSZ010000095.1:8076022-8086568 GCA_034780575.1 Labeobarbus marequensis | reverse complement strand
TGTTTATTATAATGTTTGTAAACATTTCGCGTCAGCATTAGACCTATTTCTGAATGAAATAATAAAATGCAACTTATAGGCAACTTTCTCTCTCTCTCTCTCTCTCTCTAAAAAAAAACCCCGCAATTTTTTATATGCATAGTATATTTTAACCATGCAGCAAACCTTTTTAAATATTTTTGATAAATTACTGAAAAAAGACTTTTTAAACCCTTTAACTGATTGTATTAATAGGTCAAAATTCTTATGGTAGGTTAACGGTTAACCGGTTAAAATGAACATCCCTGAGATGAAGGGGGAAAAAAAAGAAAGAAAAAAATCGGCATCATATATCGGACATTGGCTGCCCTGATTTCTAAATATCGGCATCGGCCAGAGAAAAACCCATATCGGTTGACCTCTAAAAAATACTGTAAATAAATGTAATTATTATTCATATTAATGACTTTTATTTAGCAAGGACACGTTTAAATTGCTCAAATCACAGCAAAGCCATTTATAATGTTACAGAAGATTTCTGTTTTAAATAAATGCTGTTCTTTTATAAAAAAAATAAAAAATCAACATTGATAATAATCAGAAATGTTTCTTGAGCATCAAATCAGCATATTAGAACACTGTTAGTGACACTGAAGAGATTTGCATCACAGAAATAAAACAGATTTTAAATTGTAAAAATATTTCACAATATTACTGTTTTTAACTGTATTTTTACAGAAAAAAGCGGTCTAGTGGTGAACCTAAGACATTAAAAACATACAAAAGTGAACCAAATGCAAACGTTTGAATATTAGCATATGCTAACATCACTTCCTGAGAAGGAATTTCGTTTTTTTTCACTCCGACATATATTCATTTGGCTGTTGGGGTAAAAAGGTCTTAATTCCATCATACAGTGACATGTGGTGATACTATAGTGCTCCAGTTTTGTCATGAAACTTTGCATTTGTACTTGAGTTAGATTCCATAAACATAATGTTCCTGAAGCTAATTGCACAGCAGGACTCTAAGGCACACAGATGTGAATAGGTGTGTCTATCTTATCTGCCCTGGGCATGGAGGAGACAAATGAGAAGATGTGACAGGTGACTCATGGACAAGCCTGCAAAAGGCTTTAACCCTTTGCATAACAGAAACTGATTACATGGAGATTTTTTTGGGCTATCGTATGACACTTTTTCATTTCTGCTGATCCAGGATCAGTGTTACCTCAAAAGAATGATAGCGATTATTGATCCAAGCTTGGCCTAATAAATGTGGTTCCAGAACAGTGGTATAATCTTAAGAAAACATCATAACATTTCAGTGCACTCAGACTGCTCATTTAAATTTTATAGAATCATTTGAGGGTTTTTAAATTTGTTTAAAAAAAAAAAAAGCTGAATATGGATCAGTAAAGTGTGAGGTATGAAAAAACTACTATGCAAGCTGCAAAATTAATATGCTATAATATTAATATGCACAGAATAATCAATGCTTTTGTTATGCAATGAGATAAATGAAGATCGAGTACTTTGATTATTAAAGACAAGTGTATAAATGGGCTTTCCCTTAATTTTTTTTTTTTTTCATTTTTTTTTTTTTTTTTCAAATTGCTTTGCAATCTATTTGACACAGAACCCTCAAGTTTAATTTATGGAGCCTTAAAGACGTCATCAGTGTTCTGAGAGCATGACACTGATTGTCCTGATGTGTCAAACAGCATGCCAATGTAACATGTTGAGTGTCAGCTGAGACGTCTTGTGATGCAGCCACACATCGCAACAACTACCGTTTGAAAGGCTTGCAGGTATTCCCGCATGGAGCGCCTGCTTCCTCACGACACTCCCTGCTATGCGGGTTAGGGTTTACATAAAAATTACTCAAGTTATTTCGCTGAGTCCAATAGCTCCAGTTATTTTATGCAAAAATGACTACAGTTTTGTTAGTTCACCCAAAAAAATAATAAAATTGCTGGAACTTTTTGAGAAATTTGCTCACCAGTGGATCCTCTGTAGTGAATGGGTGCCGTCAGAATGAGAGTCCAGACAGCTGATTAAAAACATCACAATAATCCACAAGTAATCCACTCCAGCTGCATGTTTGTAAGAATCAAATGCATCTTTAAAGGAATAGTTCAACTGAAAAATGAAAATTGTCATCATTTACTCACCCTCATGTAGTTTCAAACATGTATGAGTTTCTTTCTTATGTTGAACACAAAAGAAGATATTTTGAAGAATGCCGGTAGGGAAAAAATACTATGGAAGGGCATTATCAGCATTCTTCAAAATATCTTTTAAGTTTTAACTTCAAACCATTACTTCTGGCCAAAAGTCCATAATCCTTAGTAACACTTCCTCTAGTGAAAGTTCAGTAAAGTTCATCCTCTGATGTCCACTCACATCAAATCCACCGGCATGATCTGTGCATATCTTTCTTCTGATTCAGACGAGACAACTTTTTCACTAGAAAAAGCAATATTATGGAGAGAGAGAAGAGAGGTAACGGTTTGAAATTAAAAACAGCATAATGATGAACTTGATTCCTAAAAACACATAGCTTTTTCGTAGCATTCATAGATGGACTGGAGTGGTGTGGATTACTTGTGGATTATTGTGATGTTTTTATCAGCTGTTTAAATTCTCTTTCTGACGGCACCCATTCACTGCAGAGGATCCATTACATCTCTCCAAATCTGTTCTGATATGAGAAATGAGAAAACAAATTCATCTGAATCTTGGATGGTCTGAGGGTGAGTAAATCCTCAGCAAATGTTCATTTTTGGGTGAACTGTTCCTAAAATATGACATGGGTTTGAATGGCACATTAGTGAAAGGTTCCTTGCTAAATGCTTGACAGTATGATCAGCCTTACAGGGGGTTAAGACCTCATGAGCCTGTCAGGCATGTTTCAGCAGGGCACCTTTCTCCAAAGGGTGTTTCAAAGCACTGGGTGGAAGTGCCTACAGCAAATTCTTTCAGTGTTTTTGACAGATACGTTTCACCTTTAATTACACCTTTAATTGGCTGTTTTTGTTCACTTGTAATTGCAAATGCTGCTTAATAGTCATTTCTGAATCATATCACAGATCAGTTTGCTGTAGGATACCAAAAAAAAAAAAGTTTTACAAGAAAATATTATTTTAGTCTTTCTACTTTAAAATTTTACATCTAATTAAATGCTTGCCGTTCTTGACATTAGCAATTTCTGAGTGAAAACTCTTATTTTGCCTTAAAATTAGACAAAACAATCTAAAATAAAATTTCTTGTTTTAATTATTTGTTCTTACAAGAACTGACAAAACCCAGTTCTTACAAGACCCAGGGTTAAAATTCAGGGAAAATCTGGAAAAAGTGTTCATTCCAGACTTCTAAAAGTCATTGAAATTTTTTAGAATTAATATTTATTCATCATATTTCTGATGAATTGCTTGTTGTATTCCTCATTAGTAAGTTGCTTTAAATAAAAGCATCTACTAAATTAAATTAGAATGAATTTGATTTTTTTTTCCAGTTATGTCAGACTCTAAAGTATGTTTGGACAAAATTTTGTAAAAAAAAAATTAAACACCTGTATTCATGGATGACTGGAAACATGCAAATTCATTTGGCATAAAAACTAGGAACCCTGAAATACATTCAGTTCTTGAAATAATTTTATTTCATTATTTTAACATGTTGTCATTCAGAGTTCCTGTAAATAAAAATCACAATGAAAGGAACATAACAAAAGCCAAGGCCTACACTGGACAGTCATTTGAAGATCGTGTGAAACTGCATGTAGAAGTAGTGTAGAGGAGGAGCAGAGGCTTAATCTTTACCACTTTGCATGTCACAATGACAGAATTCCTTCAGTGCTCCTCTATAGTTCACAGGTCAGCCTTAATGATGAGTGAACCTGTAACATTTGAATTACCAGCCCAGAGCCATAGCAATTATCCCAGCACAACTTCAGCAGATCTAGGTCAGCATGTCAAAGGAGGCTATGAAAATAAGTCCACATTGTTTAGCAATTTGATTTTTCACTCAAAGTAGACTTTAATTGAAGTAAAAAAGTGGGGGAACATCACATTATGAAATAAATATTTTTTCTCTAATACACAATGGCCACAATTATTGGTAGAATTTACTGGGTGATATTTGTTAAAGAACGGGGTGAACTGAAGAGGAGAAGCACCAACATGGACCTGGAAATCTGAAGGGTCTGGATTGATTCTGGATGAAGGAATGGTCTTTGATCTCTTGTTAGATGTTCTTCAAACTCTTCAGGCAAACAAAAGACACCATCACAAAATTTGTAATGGATTTATTGGTTGGATTGTATTAGTTTTAATGGAAACTGTGATGGACCCAGTGGCTTTCTGTTGCTGGCTTGTTAAAACCACTAAATCCCAATGGAATATATCCCAAAACACACTACAGGAAATAATTTTTTTAATGGTTTTATTGGTTAAAAGTTGATGGTTTGTAATGTTTGTAAATGTAACTGTAGTGGAAACCATTAGAACTTCTGTGATGGTTTCTATTGTTTTGTTTTGTTTTTCAGGTGAAGACTGAGCTGTTATCTTTGCAAAAGGAGGTTGCAGAAAAGTATTGAATAAAAGGGTATGATTAATTGTGGCAAATGTCTATTAGAGAAAAACATTTCATAATAAGACTTTCCCCGATTTTAAATTCTTATTCTCCAATGAAAGGTTAGGTTTTTGACTTTTTTTTTTTTTTTAAATAAAAGATCAAAAGGATTAACAATAAAGATTTACCAAGGGTATAAATAATTTTGAGCCATTTTGCTTGACATTAAAAATAGCATATTATTCATTTTTTCAAACATCCAAGTCAGTGGCATCACATGGCAAAGCACGCAGCACGTTAGATATACTGCTCATAACTATTACTATCAGTATGACTATCAAGTCGTCGTTTTTGTGACAGTATGGTTCTTAGAGTGAGATAAATGACTAGCTGAAATTCCTCCACACTTGCTCAACGGTTTGTCTTTGACGGGTTGCTTCACAGCTCGACATTCCAGATCCTCCCCTTTTTTGTGGCTCAGCTGCAAAAGAACATATTGTGAAAGCCAGAATCCTCTAGACCATTTGGCCGGCCGCAAGTTGAGATCTTCAAGATCTGATCCAAATCCAAGCATGTCTATTTCCGCCAACCCTCTCTTCCCAGTTAGTGGGTGTGGTTTTTTTGGACAAATGGACCTCACTCCACTTGTCACTGAGATGATTTATAGCAAGATGGTTTCTAAATTTGATTAAGACACTTTTACTGTCATATGTGGGTCATACGTAGTTGTGGTATGAACTACAGTTATTTTTATTGATTCCTTTTTATCTGAACTTGGGAGAAACTGCGCAAAGCAACATCATTGCACTTTGCTGAATAAATATATACAGCATTTATCTCTTTTACTCACCAAGCCTGCATTTATTTGATCAAAAATATAATAAAAACATAAATGTTTTGAAATATTATTAGAATGTAAAATGACTATTTTCTATTTAAATATGTTTTAAAATCAAATTTATTCCTGTGATGCAAAGCTGAATTTTCAGCATCACTGCTCCAGTTTTTAGTGTCACATGATCCTTTGGAAATCATTCTAATATGCTGGTTTGATGCTCAAGACCACCATTTGGACACTGTATTTTTGGTTAAATAAACGCAGCCTTGGTGAGCATAAGAGACTTCTTTTAAAAATCTTCATTAGTCTATACGCTTAAACAGAAATGCATGGCAAGGTCAAATTTACTGCCAAGCAAACTGTCAATCCGTCTTGTCATTTAAATTCTAAGATAATGCACGCTTTTTAGTTCTTAGACATAGAAAGTTACGTAAGATGAGTTTTGTGCAGACACATTTCAGATGAAATGACCACTGTATTAAAACACCATCGGACTTATTTGGTGATCATTTGTATAGCAATCACTGCACTGAAAATCGAACGTTATCTTGATGTTGAATCAGCTGTACATTATTAAAGGCTTGACGTCTCTGACTGACAGTGGATCATGTGATATCCTTATGTCGCCAGTGATGGAATGTCCTGGTGACAGATCGCAAAGGCCAGGCATGGTCAGGTGATTCCTGTTATCCTTGGAATGTCGTTCTGATAAGGATCTGAGGGCCACACTTACTGTCACATGTTCTCTAAACACATCTCCAGAAGCGCTGCGGGAGCCACATGCTCTCTAGCCAGGCGTGAAGATATGCACACACCTCTTTTTTATTGTCTAGATGTGAGATTGACTTTGGGAAGTGAGACAAATGACCTAATCCAGGGAAAAGTTTAGACGAGACTGATTTATGTCTGTCCTGATCTCTTGAAGGTTTCTTACTAAATGCCTGGAATTTCTTTTTGTATCCACAAATAAATTACCTATATGCACTTCTTTATCATTTTTGGTCACTACTTGCTTTCCACACACATTATCGCTTTGGATAATAGCATTTGCTAAATATATCAATGTAAATGTGGTGTTATTTCACAGTTTGAATCATTTTACTGTTATTTGACAATGTGGAAAGCAGTGTACATTAATAGTTATAGTGTGTGTTGTCGAACGGATGATGCAAGTTTTTTTTTTTATTTATTTAAAAAGTTTTTAAATACCAGTAAAAAAGCACGTTCATTTAAAATAACATTTTTAGCAGTTAGATTATATTAAATACAGCATACAGTGACAGTTGAGTCTCTGCCTTTTAAAATATTTAATTTAAAATATTAGATTTTTTAAAGAATATTTTAACTCGTAATACAAATTCAAATATAAATTTGGTAATGAAGTCTATGCTGGTAAAAGTTTTAAATTTTTTTGATGATTTTAGAACATTAAAAATAATAATAAAAAATTGTCAGTCCCCAAATGCACAATGAGCGCTGACATGAAGATAAAAAAAGAGCAAACTGCAAAAAGAAGATTCATGATGTCAAAATAAAATCTAACGCAGACAGTGTTGGTCTACTCTATACATAAAAATGGTTTGTGTTAAAAAGTGCAAAATTAGCATACTATGCAAGTGTGGATGATTTTGTAATGCCTCAGTTAAGTGACTGCCATCCTCAGACATGTAATATATTCAGAAAGTGAAAAGTGCTTTATGTTCATCAAGGTTTGGTTATATCCCTTAATGTGAATTTGAGATTTACAATTTTGTTTGAGGTTGAACTGATCATGAAGCCTCATTTTTGAATAGAGCTGATACAGGTGATTTGATTATATAACACAGCAGTTTAGCATGATAATAACTGTTCAACTAGTCGTGCTCAACTTTTGATCTCTTTAAGATAAAAAAATATATAAAACATATTTTGTTTTAGGTTAATGTATGAATATACTGTATGTATGAGGGAACATTTTGCAGCTGATCACTATTTCTGTAAAGTTTTTCATTTTTAATCATGTTTTTGCCTTCACCAGTTCCTCTAGTAGCCTAATATTTTTTCCAGATATATCCAGTTTCTCATTTTACATAAGCGCATAAGTACTGCATGAAATAATGATTATAGTAAAAGAATTGGAAAATGTTGTTTAAACACTTGGTCACTGCGAAAACTGATCTGAATTTCATGTCACACATGCAAGTAGAGTTTTACTTGCAATCAGATGAGCAAGAACCACACAGATGAGTCTTTGCATCAGTTAATTCATTCAGATACTCAAAAGAAGGTGCCCTGTAGAACAAAAGCAATAAAGCATCATAAAAGGAAATGAATCACTTTTTACAAAACATGCACTGACAGTTTCCTATATACTCTTAGTCAGTAACGTGTTTACCTTGATTTTCCTGATTTTGAGGGTTCGGATATGCACAGAAATCTCATTCAGTTCAAAGGTATTAAAACCTTTCAAAAGTCCAAAATCCATAATCCAAAAAAGAAAAAATCTGACCTGAAGATGACTTGCAGTTGCAAAGTTGTTCTGAATAGCCAACTGTAATTGACATAGCACACACACATTTTCACCCAATCTCATGTTAATCTTAAGGACTTATAGAGTAGTAGAGCATCCTTCATATCTCCAAAGAGTCTTTAGTTTGATCAGATTTATGAAAGAAAAATACACTTTAACGATTCTCTCAGAAAACAGCCAAGCTCCTGGAGGCATGCTGTGGGTGGAGCTAAAGAGTCAAAAGCACCTGATTGCTAACAAAACACAGAAATTTCATTCAGTTTTACTTACCATAAAGGTAAACGGCTAGAACGCAAACAGCTAGGCTGGAAACTAACAATAAATTATTATTTTTTACCTATTAGATTGTGTTTTATTAATGTCTACACCTACCTCAACCCTAAAACTACCCCTTATATTATTGTTGTACAGTGTGACAAAAAATGATGCGGGAGAAATGCCCATACAAGGAATTCCATCCTTCATGACTTCATGAAACTTTCCGAAACTTACCTGGAAGCTCTTCTTACGTTCAGCAATTCTAAAGCGCTTAAATCTGTTTCACTGTGTCATTTTCATAATGTTTTCCTGATTTTGTAACCTGCATTTTTATTTTCAATTCTACTCACCCTTGGCATTGATTTTTGTATTTTACTTATGGGGGGAAAAAAAACTTTTCCAAACTTGTACGAACCCAGAGGGAAGTAGGCCGTCTCCTACTCCGTCATACGTCCAAAATGTTTTTTTGAAACTTTGGCCATGTTTAGATGTTTAGAATACAACTCTTTAACAGTGTAAATAACCCAGAATGCATGAAACAGCATTAGACACTTCTTTTAAGTCTAGTGAGACTAGTGTGACCTTTAAAAAAAAAAAAAGTCAGACACCAGAGCAGATATTGATCAGTCTTGTCAGGTGAGTGTCATGGCCACCCGGATTTGTTTTTTCAAGAAGGTACACCTGTAAGGCTGCAGCAGGTGAGTAGTGACACACCTACAGATAACCAGCTATAAATACAGCTGCACCCAGTGCAGAAAATACAAGAGAGCTTCTCTCAACAGATCATCTCTTCACTTCACCAAATTACAGGAGAGCTTCAGACAACACATCTCTTCACTTCACCATGGGGAACTGCGCTGCCTGCTGCCGAAGCTTCTGGTGCAAGGCCAAAAACCCTGACGTCCGGGTCAGCCTGCCTGCGGTCTGCTTCGTGTGGCAGATCGCCATGATCATCCTGTTTGGACTATGTGTGCGTTACAATGAAGAGGCAGACGCGCACTGGTCTGAGCACAAGCATGAGAAGAACATCACGAGTGACATCGAGAACGACTTCTACTACAGATACCCAAGTGAGATTTGCAGGGATTGGTGCTGATAGGGCAATTGATGTTATTTAAATTATTTTTTTATTTGTAAAAATTATTTAACACTTTTATTATTTAATAATTATTTAATTTAATATAAATATAATTATAAAAAATAGATTAAATTATATTAAGTGCAATATATATATTAATATATATTGCATTTAATATAATTTAATCAATTTTTTAATAATGATGATTTTTATTTTTTTTTAATCAGTAAAATGTAGAAAGTAGGAGTTAGGGAGGTTCTCTTATATGTTCATTCATTAACTTTCTCCACCCTCTTTGTCCTTGCTCGGCAGGTTTTCAGGATGTGCATGTGATGATCTTTGTGGGTTTTGGCTTTCTCATGACCTTCCTGAAGCGCTACAGCTTCGGCGGAGTTGGATTCAACTTTCTCATTGCCGCCTTTGGTCTGCAGTGGGCTCTTCTCATGCAAGGCTGGTTTCACTCTCTGGACCCGGTTGACGGCCAAATCAAGATCGGAATTGAGAAGTAGGTTTCGCACCTCACACACACCCTTAGAATGAATGAATGGGCCTGTTCACATCTGGTCACTTCACGCGTTTTCTCTCTCCGATCATCAACAGACCAGGTGTAAATGCCCTCCCAAACGCATTCGAGATGCATTTAAATCCGATTGCTCAAACCACTTCAGGGGCTGGTCTGGGCGCGTTCCTGACAAACATGGACAAGTGTAAATGCATCTGGTTGTTAAAACCGCATATGTCAATTTTACTCCTCCGCGTGTGTGGTAGGCCTATGTTGTAGTAGCTTAAGACATGACAGCACTGATGCAACATGCATCCCTGCGGATGAGTAGCTGAATATCTCCTCAGCAAGCCTATGCACAAACGCCCACGAATGAAACTGAAACAGTCCACAGTTTCACTCCACACACAATCATCTTTATTAAAAGTAGCGAGACTAACTTATCTTTACAGTGCTGACACTGTGCTCTTTTCTGTTGCGGATGGGAACGTTTTAACAAATCAGATAGATATGAGCGTGAGCGACCAGGTGTAAACAGGCCCAAGTCTCTTGCACATGAAGTATAGGCTAAAAGTTGTTTTTGTGTATGTGCCTTATAGTGGCACAGTACCATAGGCATTTTTAAATCACATTGCAAATCAGTGCATCAGATGATGTTGACTTATTATGTGATACAGCTGATATAGAAAATGAAGCATTAAAACTAACCATAATTTTCCATCTTGCTTGCTTCAGTATCATCAATGCTGACTTCTGTGTGGCTGGATGTCTCATTGCTTATGGAGCTCTGCTGGGGAAAGTCAGTCCA
>JAUZSZ010000095.1:8015727-8025794 GCA_034780575.1 Labeobarbus marequensis | reverse complement strand
ATAGTTAAGTTTAGATCTACCACTCTGCTGACTGTGGTTCTTTTTGCTGCCTGTTATTCCAGCCAGAGTCCTGCTCGGGAATCCCAATCCCAGGCTTTTCATGGCCACTCGTCCAAAGAGGGGAGAAAAAGGTGGGGGAAACAATTTCAAAGCTCCCCTGTAGCTGATACAATGATGAGAACAACCCTTCGTTGGATAATCGCGTTTATCCCGAGATTAAGACGAGATCGACAGCTGAGGTATCCAGGGGGAATTTTACCATAAACCACACAATGGCCTTTAACACGGACCCTAGAGATGCTTCTGAGTCATTTCTCGCCACTGTTCATTTCTTAGTTATGATCAGCGATGAAAGCAACTCGTAACTCGTCTACCCTTGTTAAGTGTCTTCATTAACACTATCCATTCTCAACTTGTCCTGGAGAGACGTCTTCGGTAAAGCATGCATTAAAAATGACTTCTATATAAGATATAAATATACACAGTACAAGTGTGAAGTTTCTCAGAAAGCAATAGCAGCTTCCATTCTCCCTGCAGTCATATATGTTTCCAAATCTAATCTGGCATTAAGTTTTTATCACAAGAGCATGAAATGAAATCTCACAGAGCTGGCTTTTAGAAATAAATATGTGGGCCCCTATAACACCGGACATAAAGATGACATATGACGGGGAGAAAACTGTTAGTATGCCAGACAAATATTCCCAGATAGCCACCTCCCATAGGCCTTTGATATTAACATGCCAGCTGCAGCAACTGCCACATGGGGCCACAGACTGAGCCCGACAGTAAAAGCCCTCCCCCACCTCCTCTAATCTCAGCCAAACACACTTTTCCTCGATATTTCACTGTTCATCAGTGTATTTATTAATGTCAGTTGTTTATCTCACCCTATTTTTTTCCGCCACGTTGTTGTCGAGAGCAGAAAACCTCAGTTGGTGACACAGTGTCCTTGATGCCTTTGTATGCAAGGCTTCTAACTCTCTTGCAATACTTTTTTTTCTCCTTCTCACTGCATCCATCAGCTTTTTTTTCTATTTTATTTAGCATAAATAATTCCTCCTTTCTTTGTGATTCCCCTTTTGCTTTGCTGTGAAATACTGACGCTGTCCCAGTGCAAACTTTCTCTGTGGTTTTCTGTATCACTGCTTCCATTTTACTGGGTAATATATTGTAATGGGGCTTTAATTAATTGCTTGCCCAACTGCTGTGCCCTAGCAGAAGGGGGAGACGAGCAAACTGTCCTTCAAATTCAACTCGACTTTACATGCAAAAAGCAATAATATATACAGAGAACTTTGATTCCTACATACTTTGCAATGCACATCTTGCATGATATCAAATACATTTATGCATTAGCAGTTCTTCAAAGAACCAACAATAATTGCAATACAAATGAATAATTAAACTGCACACACTAAGACAAAAGATATACAATAAAAATGCTGCACTTTAGAATACACAATTATACTAATCAGTTAGCATTGACCTTTAACGACTTAAACTCGATAACAACTCTAGCAGGCACTGCAAAAATACGTCACAGAGAGGAGTGCATCTACTGCGCGAGCACACATGATTGTGCAAACGCTCACGCAATTCCTGTCCGCACAAGCATACGATGCAGCTAACAACACACTCTCAACGCAGCCAGAGAAATAAAGCCCTGTCCTCAGCCGTTCCCTGAAGATAGTCTCTTAGGGTTTTGGTGCTAATTTAAGCATCTGGCTCTGTCTGGGCCTGAGCATCTTTCTCAGCTTATTACCCTCCACTGTCTCTGGCACTCCATCCGTACAGACAATGGTGGGAAACAGGGGGGACCGCGGACCCACGTCAAGTACTCGCCGTACAATGCTGCCATTGTAGAAGAGGAGAGGGGTCTGGAATAATAATGTGGGCACTATCAAACTGTTTACTAACACAGAGCCTACAGCTGACCATTTGCTCCTTATTTATTACAATTTCATCATTTGTGGTATTGCTACTGATGCTTGCATATGTGTAAGAAGTTGAAATTGATTGACTTTCTCGCACACAGACTCGAAAACACATTTTTCCATCATCCACACAGATGCAAATGACCTTGTGTTGAAGTGATTATTGTGCCAGACACCTTGGGAGACATTTCAAGGAATTGCCCTTTTCAGTCCATGAAAAAATATAATCACAGTCATGCCTAAAATCCACATATGCCACTCCATAAAGCACATTATGTTGGACTGCTACCAGAGATAGAGAGCTGCAGACAGTAATCCAAATGTGCTAAGGATTTGATTTTTTTTTTTTTTTTACATTTGAATTATTAGATTTTATTTCAAATAATTCCATTCATGCATATACACAAATATACAGCACTACAGTGGATTATTCTCTAGCATTTGTGCTTGCTTGATGCAAAAAGGAAGAAAAAAATTATTGCGTTTTTCAGACTCAAATACTCATTTGCGCATTATGTTTGACTGAAAACACAAAGAGCTGGTAAACCACAAAAACAATACACAGTTCAGCGCATGATTTGCATATTGAAAACTGGAAAAATCTGGTATGGGTTTGGCACCGTGCCAAGCGGCATAATTAACACTTTTCAGCCACTGCTCTGCAGCAGTCACATTATGCTCTGACAAGCATCCACTCCCCCTGCTCGACTGCTTATACTCACACACACAACACGAACACAAAAACACAAACGTGAACATTTATTCTTGCTTCTATACGTTTGTAAACACTGTTAACATTTACTGTTAAACCATCTACGGTTGTGCTACCATTATGCGCCATTTGGGCAAATGCAGTGTTGTTGTGTAACAGTATTGCATTAGACTCTCTGTTCAAGGGTATAAAATGAGTTTTGTGTCCCTATGTGAGATATTTAAGCACTGAAGGTCTTTTACATAAAACCCTGAGAGATGCAGAGGGAGGAAACCCCTCCCCCTCACAGCAAGATACACAGCCTAATTAGAAATTCTCTATTAAAGGTACAGCCTCTCATTTCCAGGCTACTATTTTGTCCAAGGATGAGTTTAAAATGTATACTGAGTGTTTGGTTGTAAATCATCAGTCTCGAAAAATCGGTCTTTTACTTTTGCATGTAGATGGAGAAACCGTTTCCATATATATTGATAATATAACAACATCAATTGAGACAAATGTGCTTTGTTAAATCTTAAATCTGAAGCTTTGTGTTGTAGTACAATTGTATTTTTTTTCTATTACAGGCGCAAAAAAATGTCCTAAATTATTATTTCCTTTTAAAATATGAACATGGACTGTTCTTGTCTCTCATATGCAAAACTGAGGAAGCAAATGCCCCTGCTTAATGAAGACTGTAAAATTAATATTTTGAATTCAGAATGGACACATTTTTGCACTGTATATTCGTGTGTGTGTTTCTCCCAGGAAATTTCTAGAATGCATGTATAATTCTCTGCAAGGAAAAAAAGGCAGACAGAACACAAGCACAACAGTAACATCAAAGTCTTTTTTTGCTTTGAAATTAAAAAAATCGGAATTCAGATTAAAAACGTAAACGTTGAAAATATAGAACGCTGCCACGTGCCGTTGCTAAAGCGCCGCTGTGCCTTTAATTGGGGGCTCAGTCCTCTCTGCTTGTTCCTATGCAATTATGTTAATATGCAGAGCTTGTCTGGTCTTTTTCATTAACAGAGGCACTTGCATCATTGTTTCCTTTATTTGTAAGCTCCACGGGCACCTTCCGTACATCAGTGATCTTTTTTACACGTCTTTTTTGATGGGCTTTTCTGCCAAGCCTCCTCTTTTAGGATAAAATGTCAGTCTTTTTAAAAAAGCTCATTTATGGACAACGAGATCTTTTAGGCACACAGGGTTTCCACGCTCAGTAAGTATGCAAAAACGGTTTTCTGTTATTACGAGGAGGATTCAATGGCTTTAAATATTCAGCAGATGACGCATCATTTGTCTCGTCTTTGCATTTCAATACGTTTCGATGTATTTTGAATATTTACGCTCTATTCGTTTGTGTTGTTTTGGTTACAGCACAAAAGCAAAGCAAATTTGTCATCCTAGAGCAAATGCCTGTACGTGTTCCACCTATTGTAATAATTTTCTGCAATGAACACACCAGCACAGCTGGTCCATTATGACGCAACCAGTCACCTTTGTGAAGTGCATTTCAGTGTCTTCCATCCATTTCAATGACATAACACGCAGCTCTCTGCAACCAGGGGGCCTGCGTACATTTCCGTTTACCACGTAACATCCTAGTGAACCGACTGAGCAAGCAATGTGATGTTTTGCACCTCTTGCCTCTTGACCGGCTAATGATACAAACTGTGGCTATTTTAAAAGGCACCAAACATCATTAAAAGCACGGCCCAGTGCAAGAGCCTGCAGACCTCTTTTCTAACATTAAAGTTGGGCAGGGCAGCATGCGTGCTTTTGTAAGCTGGTGAGGGGCACTTGGCACCTTTGTGCCAGCAATTTGGTGTATCATTAGGCAGCAGAAACAAAAGTGCTCTTCAGTCCAGGTTGACTCTGTTGCTTTGGTCAAGAGGATGCCGTATGTCAATTAACTTAGTCTCTCAAGTGAGTTCAACCAGCTCTCGCTTTTTGCTATGGTCATTTCGGTGTCGTCACACGGTTTCGTCCTGTACACACACATAACGCAACCTCCAGTCAATTAACGGGGTAAGAGCACAAATTAATAGCTGCTTTCATTGAAAATAGCAGGAGGGATTCATTTGCGTTCAAAGCTCGCCACAAATCAAAAAGTCTTTGTGCATATCTCAGTGTGCGCGTTTAGATAACGGGGATATTTTCTAATTAGTCAGGAAAGATGATAGCGTGATAGCTCTTTTTAAAGAAAACGATTTGGGCCTAATCTCACGCAGCCAAGAAAAGCACTTTCTAGTTGGCATTCGCCCGATTCGTTTGCTTTACGTTTCGAACGACCTGGCAAACCCACCGGTGGAGCTAAACGCAGTGGCAATAACGTGGCGGCTAGTCTGATATAGGCAACGATGCAGCTTACCTCATGCCAACACAGCCATTTTAGGGAGCAGCAGCCAGCTTCTCCATCAAGATGGCTTCCTGAAAGCACACCCCTCATTCAGACTTGCAGTCTTCCAGCATCTGGTGGTCCGTGGCAACTGGCAGCCTCTTTGTCCCCATTGGCACTTGGGATGTAGAGTCTCACTCCTTTCTTTTTTTTCCTCTTTTCTCCGGGGGCACAGATGGCACTAAATGCTTCCGTTGACGAAGAAGGGAGGGGAGCTGGTAGAAGAAGGATGAGGGTGGACTATTATTTTTCTTTTCTTTCATTTGGACAATTGCACCATTTTTTCCTCTCTCCCTCTTGCTCCAAAA
This sequence comes from Labeobarbus marequensis, assembly GCA_034780575.1. NCBI lineage: Eukaryota > Metazoa > Chordata > Actinopteri > Cypriniformes > Cyprinidae > Labeobarbus > Labeobarbus marequensis. Next base: position 8,020,451 of record JAUZSZ010000095.1, on the reverse strand, counting down.
AGGCAGTTGCTAACGGGAAACAAGAAAATAAAGGACAAAAAGCCCCTTTTATCACTGCCAAAGCAGATGTCATGGCAACTGCTATATATTATTTCTTTGGATAATATAAACTGTATCAGGTGACCATAATTTCTTGCTTGTGTCATGCTAAGTAACTGCACGTTCCAACAATCCTGGTATTAGTAATGTAAATAGTTGTGCGTTGGCTCAACACGAATGGTGCGAAGGCTTTTGTGTTCTCGTAGCCAGCTGTGCGATTGGTCACTGTGAAGGTATACTGAATCGGCCCACATCAATTACTGTCCACCCATAATTTCATTGAATAACCCTTATTCAATTGTGCTAGGTAACCAGTTTAGCTGGAAAAGATCATTGTTAATGAATGATGACAGAATTTCTTTGCTCACATTAATTTTACATAAAGTAATATGCAATGTGATAGTGGCCCATACATTCTTATCATTATCGAGATGGAGACGGACATATAATTTCCTCTCTCTGATCATTTATTGCATTGAAGCCTTTGGCCTAATGTCCTGCAGTCATACTAACCACGGATTCTCAGGCATGTTGAAATGTATTGTGATTTAGATTTACTTGCCTTCTTTTTACACAGGTCATGCCTAATGCTTTGAGGGATATTTCTTGAGATAATTATGCTGTTTTATGTTTAACAGCCATAGCGAGCCCTTTTCTTATTCATTTGCTAATATTGTATGTGAATTGCACGCCTGCCTGATTCGAATTCTCAAATAAACATACGCCATACAGCTTAAGACAAAATGTATCTATAGAAAAATATTATGATTTTGATTTGCACTTTACTGTAATGTATATTAGTGTCTTTAAAGATTGAATATCTACAATGTGCATTTATATATGCAATTTGTCAAAAAATGCACGAGGATTGTAAAGGCAGGTGGTTGGATGAGTGTAAATTTCTGAGGAATAAACTCTAATGCACACATACGCAAAAACAGGAAAACATTTTCACAGATCTAGGTCACGCAACCACAAACAGAATGCTTTTTATGAATATGCATGTATACGGTGAGAGAGGGAGAGAAACAGATATATAGGTTTTCTGATGAAAGATTCATGTCATGCATATAGTGTCTTGGACTTGATTGGGAATTACTATTTGCATTTGGTTCCTTTCAAGTGCATGCATTCATTAGCATATACTTTATGATTTACTGTGTGTTTGAATCAGATTAACTCTACAACTAATTGTTCTAATTACAATGTTGCATTGTAATACGCCTTGATTGCACTTACCAGATGGCGTTTTCCCCATAGCTCCAGTCCTCTGGTCTCTCACAAAGACACTGCAGTTTGAGAGGCTACAGTGAGGTGAAGTAATAAAAGACACCAGGATTAGACAATCATCAGAATATTTTAGTTTTACATTTAAATTATTGATAGAATTCACAAACACATAACTGACAGCCAGATAATGAACACTGAAATAAAAAGCTCAAGCAAGGCCTAATTTGCACCTTAAATCATATTTGGCATTTCAAACATTTTTTTAAAGTGGCAAATTTAGAGAATGTAAAATCTGCTCAGTCAGCTCATGAAAGGTATTCGTTTTTGTTCTCTATCATCTCTAGGTTAGTTGCTATTTTTCTCGTCAAATTGAAATGATCAATAATTTCCTCTTCTCTTCATTTAGTTTAATTGGCACTCTAAACTCAGACACCTTTCTTTCTGTCTCTGAAAATAAAAGTATGCATCTTATGTATTTAGCATGTGCATTTATTATCATCCATACAGAATTAAAACAAAGACTAATATGCCAGGCAACGTACTGAGTCCAATTCAGATTAAATTGGCCTAAATTTGAAGCGCACACTCCATTAGATTTTCAGAAATGTCTAATATTGTGTCACTATAATAAATACCTTAATTTAATATAACGATAAATGAAGGATAAAGTATTTTTAATACGTGATTTACTGAAAAGCATCGTAACACACAGGCTAAAGTGTGTGTGTGTGTGTGTGTGTGTTTCTCGTGAAGTGAAGCTCCAAAAGCGCTTACACCTCTAATGATTTTGAGCTGTAAACAAACTAATATTTGCATTGTTTCAGTAATTTTACAGTAATATAAGGGTGATGTATCACAATTACGTCTTATGTCATAAAAAAAGCCACAGGGATTAAAAAAAAAGAAAAAAAAGCCTTCGTTTCCGCTTCATGTCTTCATCTTTGATGTGTACATCCAGATTAATATAACCAATCATAATGAAGCTGCTTCAGCATGATGTCATTGCCTAATAGTTGTTACTGTGAGTGGGGCAATGACGTCACGTTCATTTTTTTTTGAATATCAAGGTGGTTTAAAGATGCATTAAAATGCAGTTTATACAAAAACAATAATAATTAAAAAAAATAAATTCGCACCTTTTATACTTTACAATTTTTGAAGTTTTTGATTTATTAGTAAGCCTATATTCTGTGGGGCTCAATGTCAAAAATGTCTAGAGTCTGTAAAAAAAAAAAAAATAAATAAAAAAACACATTCTTTTTTTCTTAAGATTTCAAGCATTCTAATACCTTTTCTACTAAATCATCACCAAAACGAAGGAAGCCATTTTGTGGACATGTGACAAAAACGATTTCACCTTTTCATCATCTCAGACATCTTATTTGTCATCGTGTGAGTGTTGAGAGGAGGGATTTTCAACACTATTTAAGCGTTCATTTATCCTCGATTAGTAAAATCCACACGGTTTCCCTTCTAGATCAAACCAAGCTCGAGATATGAGATCCGATTCAAGCGCATTAAACGCAGGCCTCATTTTGCGCGTCAGGTGCTGGATAAACGCAGGGTTTACCTGGCTGAGGAAAAGCTATCGAGGGATTTGAAGTAGGCAGAGTTTGGGACTAGCTAGGAAGTTTATTGACTCATCCAACGCAAAGCTAACAATGCGTAAATCTGACAAAGATTTTACGCGAAAATTAAAATACAAAATAGACCTATTACTCGATTGTGATGTATAGCCTAAATAACAGTAAAAGTTTGCTGTTTATTTTCTCTGTTTCAGTTTTCTCATTAAAATAAATTTATAGGCTACAATAAGCTAACTACCTTATCAGGCTTTTTCTCCTTATAGATTTTAATTATTTCTCACACTTTTGACATCAAAAGCAAAAACTGACTGAACTGAAGTCAAACTGTAATAATAATAAAACAGTTAAGTAAATCAAACATCAATTTAAATATTTATAAAAAAATGTTAAAACTGTAAATTGCAGCTCTTTTATATAGCCTAGTGTCAAACACAAGTTAAATAGCTATAGCCTAATCCCTTTTGATTTTTTTTTAAACAAAGGCACTATAGGTTTTCGAAATTGTTGCAATAGTGAAGCGTCCACAAACGTGCACCTGTGCATTTAAAATGACAAATCCTGAAACATTATTTATGACCTATTCGCAAGATCATATTACATTACATTGCAGCGGTTTAAATTGTCTGCATGACTCACACAGAGCAGAGGGCCTGCTTACCTCTTGCAGTTCCCTGCGATCATTGCTTCCCAACTTGTCCACTATGCAGTTAAGGAGGACGTTTCTACTTTCGGTTATCTAGCTTTATGAAGGCAGATAAACACTCATACAGCTAGATAACCAAAGATAGCAACTACCTCCTGTCAACGCTTTTTTTGTTTGTTTTTTTGTTTTTTTTTTATTATGTGGAACATCTGATAAAGTTGACCTGATAAACGAAAACAGGGTTAATGCGCAATAAATAAATTACACTCAAATTACACACTCTTTTTTTATAGACCAGTAAATACTGTTAACAAGTCAAGTGTTGAATGGACTTGTGAGGTTCTCCAGAGCTCCAGCACGTGGTGAAGACATAATCCACAATACTCGAGGCCTGAAGCTGCGGTCTGGATGCGTTTCAAATTGAGCCTTTGGAGTTATTGTCAGGGTTTCCATTCATCTAAACGGGATTTTGTCCCGTCTGGTCACTAATAATCCTTAAAAATGAAGATTATTAGGTCTAACCATTTCATCTGGCTCGTTGGCCCCCAACAATCAGACAGTTATCACGCCTCCACATGCCTACATCACCATGCATCATTTTATCTTCATCTCGTGCATTATAATTCCGCAAACTGCAGTGGGTAAGGCCTTTTAGCCAAGAGTTTAATGTAAATCTTACTTTTGATACAAATTATTACGCTTTTTCATCAAGTACATGCACACTGCATTGTATTATAAAAGCTATTTATAAAAGCATGCATTTTAAGACTAAATGAAAATAGCTATTTTTATTTATAAATATAAATATAGCCTATACAAGAGAAGTGCAATAAACATGATTTACCAAATCGAATGCCACTAATTTCAAAATCAAGTTATCAAAGGGCTAAAGCACTGCAAACATACAAGTAGTGTGTACATAATCCAAAAGGACTTAAAAATGGCTTCTTAGGTTATGCAGTTACTATGTCGCCTGTTCATGTTACTGTTACCGCTACATATTTCATGAAAATGTTCCAGACATAGATGCACCTGCTGAGAGTGTACAAAGTGCAGCGGGCCACATGCACTTACCACTCAACATGGCCTTGTCTGTCACATGGGGTCAGTTATAAGCAATTCACGTAAAATGTTAGTATCATACATATATGCATGCATTTTTACAAATAGCCTATGTGCATTTATTTATCATTTAAAGTCCACTTAGAGTCCGCTAAGTTATTAAG
>JAUZSZ010000095.1:7938150-7949610 GCA_034780575.1 Labeobarbus marequensis | reverse complement strand
GTGTATATTTGGGTCTATATAAATGCTTCATTCATTCATTGTTTCCAGCTACTATATAAGCCCTCTATACATAATATTGCCTACTCCAGTAAAAAGACCTCTTGTCTGAACCAGGAGTGAAATATTCACAAAAAAGCACAGTTTACAATCCAAAACAGTCTAAAACAGTTCTAAATAAATACGTCGATGGATTTTGTTGTAAGAGGACAACTTTTTCACTACAGGAAGTGTTATTATAGACAGATATTTTGGCCAGAAGTGATGGTTTAAAACGACTTGGTGATGGATTTATGGATTTGTTTTTTACAAACACACAGCTTTTCATTTAACAAGATAATAATTGATGGACTGGAGTAGTGTGGATTACTTGTGGATTATTGTGATGTTTTTATCAGCTGTTTGGACTCTCATTCCGACAGGAAAAATACCAGTGCAATCCTGATTCCTATCCAGCTTCTATCCAGTTATCCAAATCTACATCTAAGCATAAGTATTTACCCTGGCTTGCCTATTTAGTAATTTGACTCAAATAAGTTAGCACTGCAGTTAGTGGCTTTGCATTGATTTATTTATGCCCAGCTACCATCTGCTTAAGTGCAACTTAGTCTGGAGGCTTCTGACTGTGAATAAACCGAGGGTAGGTAAAGAGTAATGCAAGTCTTAAAAGCCCCCTGTTGCCTGCAGCTCTGGAGGGACTCATTAGATTCTCACCCAGCCTTAATGTCCTCCCACCCGGCTCAGAGTAAGAGCATGCAGACTGCCGCTGAGCTCACAGAACTCATCGGTCAGTTTCAGAGTATTGATTGAATAGTCAGCATGCGTAACTGTTGCCGTACCATAAGGGCACATACATGCTGCCATTCTACTGAAAGGATTGAAATGGGATGAAATGCAGGAGGTCTAAATTCATACACTCATCTAGATTTTTATATTTTCATAAGAAAACGTGACTGCCTGTGCAAAATTTGCCACCATGATGTCCCTATCCAGTTGCAAATGTGTTCTGAGTGGTGTCAAAAATTATGAATAATTTTTATTTTATACTGTCCAAAGTACTGGTTACAATGGAAATTATTGGCTTGTTTTCTGGTGTGTCTTGTGACTGGTGGATATCAAACCTGTCTTGATATCCTTACTGATTGCTTGCAAGTTTGAACTAGCTCTTTGTTTGCATTTAGGTGTTTTTATTTCTTCATTTGTAATTGGTTAGTCCTGATGAAGGCCTGTGTGCAGAAATGCGTTGGCACAATAAAGGACTGATTTTCTATAGCTCCTTTTTTATTCTTTGATTTCTACTCTCCACAAGTGTTGCTGGTTTTATAAGTACCTTTTTGCTTTTTCCACACACACCTCTCTGGTTTTGTGAAGTTGCACCAGAATAACCTCATAAAACTTCTGGGTGGATGGGCCATACAAGTCAAAAAAAGTCCTCCCCTAAGTCTCAATGATATTCTGGTCTCTAGATACAGCTTAGGTCCCTCAATAGATTTTTTGTCCTTTTTTGGCTGCAAATCACAATAGTAAGTCTAAAAGTTAGACTTGCCTCAAACAGGGCAGAAAAGGTGACAGCAATAAGTGTTTTGTTTGCTTGCACCCTGAACCTGTTTGTACTCATTTGCACTTCTGTGCAACTCAAGCTGTTAACAGAACCTCTAAATTCCCATTTGCACACCATGCAACAGTGTTCAGCATCACTTCCATGGTACTTGTCTTTTGTTTTATTTCTTGTTTATTCTTTTATTAGTCGTGTTTGTTAAGGCATACTCAGGGTTAAGGATCTGAAGAAACACCAACAAAATTAATCAACAACAAATAAAACATTGTCTAACACAATCTGTGCTTTATTGAGAAGTATGCTATTATGATTTTTACCTTGGCTCATGATTAACTGGGTGGAAAGAAAATCTCATACACATACATATTCATTGAAAATGACATTTATAACATTACAAAAGTTTTCTATTATTATGAAATGCTGTTCTTTTGCACTTTCTTTTCAAAGATGGTCTGCACCAAAAATTACTCAGCTCAACCGTTTTCAACATTGAAAATCATAAGAAATGTTTCTTGAGCACCAAATCAGCATATTAGAATGATTTCTGAAGGATCACGTGATATTGAATACTAGAGTAATGATGCTGAAAATTCAGCTTTGCGTCATAGGAATAAATTACATTTAAAAATATTAAAATACAAATTATGCATTTTAAGTAGCAATAATATTAATATTACTATATTTACAGGATTTTTAATGGTAGTGTATATTGGAGGAGGAACACAAGTCCTATCTATGGACTAGAATATCAAAAAGTCTTGAAAGTTGGCTCTTTTGACCACAAAACCACATAGCAAGAAAAAAAAAACCTCAGAACACTGTAGCAGTCACAAAACAACCAGTCTGGAACCACACACAACAAACAGCTTTCACAAAACACAAGCAGTCATTTTCTTTAGAAAATGTAAAATGTAGATGTTATTATTATTTGTGTCTTCTTATTTGTATTAATTATTAGTTATACATTTTTTCTTTATTTTATTCAATAGCTGCCTCATCCCTCTACGCATTTTCTATTTTTGTTTTTTTTTTTGCTCTTTTTTCTCTCTATTGTGGACACAAATACGTGGTGAACAACAATATAGAGAATCTTGGACCATTGAATTACAAATATTTTAATTATTACTATTTTTCATTTGCATTCTTTTACCTTTCACAACTGTGACATTTTTTGTATTTACTGCAAAATTCACTGCCTAGTTTATTAGAAAAGAACAACATATGTCAACAACAGCTATACAGATTCAAGATGCCCCATTTGCATTTAAATGTGCACAGGTTCACTTTGGTTTTCACACAGTTACAGATAAGGTGTCATATAAAAGTCTTATTGCAAACATATGAAATAGAAGTAAATGGAAAATGCCACAATAAATAAAAAGTAATATCATAGTTCCCTGGAAATTCTAACCTACAATGTAGTTTAATCTACAAGGAACTGTGGAGTTTTTTCAGAGCTGTTTTTTTTGCTGTAAATCTTTTGCCTTAGTAAGCTACTCACCAAGCGCCCTGGACCGAGTCCTTTCACCAGCACACGGACGTAGGTGACCCCCTTCGCCCTCGCCTTCTGCTCAAGACAAACATACATACATTTAGAACATTTAGCATAATGAAAACTAATGAATCACTTTGGAAACACAAAATTGCAGGAGCCTAGAATCTGAGGTCTGTCTGAAACTACTAATTTACATCATAACGCTTGTGTCCATACAGCAAATGAATAGTTATCAGTGGGAAGTCATATACTGATTATACACCCTGCTGTGACTCAGGGTTGTCATTAGACTCTTCATGACACGCGCTGATGAAATTACAAACAAATAGCGTGGAAGTAACCGAAGAGACGTATAAACATGAAACCAAAGATTTGAAACGTTATTTAAAATTTTTCTATTTCTCTTGGCCAGTCACATTATCAGTATAAACAACACTGAAACAGTCAATAAGATACTGCTGATAATCTCAGACCTGAGAACAAATACATGCACATACGACTTTCATATTAAAAAAAAAAAAAAAAAAAAATCCCTTCATAAGTTATATTTCAGTTATGTTTTGACCAGCCCTGTTTTTAAATTAACATTTTATATCTGTTCTGACACAATCTTTCAGCATGACTTTAAATTTAAAGCAGAAGCTAAAGAAGGGTACTTTAACAATTAGGCAGGGTGTGGTAAATTACTACAAAGGAATGTGCTGCCATCAGGTGGACCGCATCTAAATGACAGACACAAAATTATGACAAAAAGATGCACAACCGCAATTAAAAGTATTAATTATTTTTGATAAAAATGTCCGATCTCTCTCTCTCTATTAGACAGTTCAAATGAAATCATATACGGTTTTATGCTTTGACAACCATGCAAAACTTTACTTTCATTAAAATCTATTGCACTCATAATAATAAAAATAAATTAATGCAAACTTAAGCACACAAAAATGTCTTAACACATTGGTCAATCTTACTGCAGCAGCTGAAATCCCAGCGGTCTGTGCTGCAATAGGAGTGGATTTCTTTACATTCTTGAAACCCTCTGATCCACACGAGGTTCGGACCATGTACTGGCCCGCACAATCTGTGACTTGGATATGTGTGCTAGAGCAAGAAATGAAGGACAAAAGAGAGTTAGCTATATGTAAACAAGCAGTATTAGGAATAAATAATAATTATAATGAATATACTGCAACTATGAACATTTGTAGTCTCGAGATAAACACAGAAAATACTGTAACAAGCAACTAAACAAAATACATAATGTAGGACATGATATGCAACAAAAGCACTTTGACCAACACAATAGATGGATAAATGACAAGCATAGTTAAGAGAAGAAATAAGCTTCTGCTGTGTGCATGCAGCTATAGCATATAAACTATAATCAAGCTATATCTAGACTAATTCCATTTTAATTTGTCAATCACTACTATTTAATTTTTGTCAAGCAACTTACTTGTTATATGTGGCTTTTATGTGTGCTATAGGTAACTCTTCAAACTTCTTGCTGTCCCATGTCAGTGAGCTCTCCTCACCAGGAAATGGAGGGAAGAGACTAAATAGGGAAAAGATTATAGGCAACAACAATAGCAAATATTTTACTATTATTTATCTATGGATCTATATTTCTATTTAACTATAGTTTATATGGATACATTATCCAGAAACCGTGATTTACTATCACTCAAAAGTTTGGGGTTAGAAAGATTTTTTAAAGAAATTATTTGTTTTATTTAGCATGGATACATTAAATTGATTAAAAGCGACAGTAAATGCATTTATAAAGTTACAAAAGATTTCTGTTTTAAATAAATGCTGTTCTTTTGAACTTTCTATTCATGAAAGAATCCTAAAAAAAAACTGTATCACAATCCATTTCTTATTTCAAATTTCTGGGGGTAATTTCTGTTTATAATTTATATCCAAGAACTGACAAAAAGTTTTCGGAGCCCCCTGGGTTAAAGCTATGTTTGAAAGCAGGTGTGTGTCACTGTTTCTGCCATACTCCTTCAGTCTTTTGACAGGGGCTGATGGCCTCTTGGTTTCCACTGGTTTGGCATCAGCCTCTTGTAATCGGATGGCACTGCATGACAGCGGACGCTGAAGCCCAACATTTCCACCACTGCAGAAGACAACAACCAGTTAGGTCCCTTAGTAACAAAATACAGTGTGCAAAGCTGGTCTCTAAACATATGGTGAAGACTTCGAAGAAGCTCAAATAAAAGTCCTTTTATCTTGAGTTATTTCATTGTTTTGATAAATTTGCTATTATTGTAAAATGTGGAAAATAGTAGTATGGCTATGTGTCTCTAAGAGTTTCACTTAGGAGAAGATGATGTTGAATGGTGAGAAAAAAAAAGTATTAGTATGGTACAAGTCCAGGAAACCATGGTATTACTACGACGCAATGTCAAAAAGGCATATTCATATCATATGCCCTAAAAATACTATTAGGTCCTGTGCAAAAAAACAGGTATTACCATAGTACCGTGTCTAAATAAATGGCACAAACGTAGTACTATGAAACCATAATCAAAAACCGGATTAATATTATGTCAACATTTCTTATATGATTGTTGTGTTAACTTAAATATATCGTCAACACAAAGTTTACAAAGGAGGATAACGTTGTTTGTCTGTTACACAAATATCAAACCCTTTATCAGATGTGCTGCTATAACAAACACACAGGCTACATACATTATCCGTCCAGATGAATTCAACGGCTCAAAAAGCTGCAGGCAGGAACCTCGAATGAGGCTATATAACCTAAAATACATAATGTGTGTTTTAAATCCTGCAGTTTATTTACGAACACACATAAACACGACTGTAGGTAGCTTGGCGGACATCGACGGTCATGTACAGTGTGTTTAATGGCAATCATTCTTTATTTCAGAGGGGTGTTTTATTTACATTTTAGACGCCAACATATCGAATGTGAGGTAAAGTATATTGTATTATGCAAAATATAGTAATAAAACTGTTATAACTATAGCATTTCTTTATTTTCATTAAATAACCTCTGTAAATACCGCCAAACCTTTTGTATCCTAAACTGGTCCCCCCTGTTTTCGAAATAGTCGCGTCTGTTTCACAAACTCCGCAAAGCACTACGGGAACACGTGCGGTCAACATGGCGGCGCCCTTCACTAGAGTTTATCGACCGTTATGGAGAATAATAACTACGACTACATTAAACAAAGGCGTGCGAAATGTTTCGTCCACTGGGCAACAGTGGGTTGCGCAAAATGTCAAAGCTGCGGGTGCCGCATCTCTGTGGGCGCTGCATGGAGCTGTATGTCTGCAGCGGCTGCCTGTGGTCTCTCAATACAGGAGCCCCATTGAGGAGGAGTTCATGGAGCTTATGCACAAGGTAAAAACGAATCAGTACTGCATTGCAATAATGTCTCTGGACATGTTACAGTCTGTGTATTTTAATATTGAGCTCTGCTTTGCAAGCCTACCTTTATAATGCTGCCCATCCATTAATGTGCTCGCCACCTGTCAAAAACATCTCATAGGATTGCTTATTGTTTCAGTTGGAGTTAGAGAGAAGTCTGCTTTCGGACCATGAGCTCAGGCTCCTGGAGGATGCCGCACGGATGAGCCGGAAACAAGAAGAGGATTATGATTCAGATGAAGAGGAGGAGGATTATAGAGACAAAGAAATTGTCACAGCCCAAGATCTGGAAGATATTTGGGAACAGAAACTCAAGCAATATCAACCAGCTCTGAGGTCACAAGGTGAGCATTATATCGGCAGTGATAGAGTCTAGAAAGTTTTTAAAAATCAAATTAAATCATTGCTTTTGATGTTTTTAAGACATTTCAGACATGTTGAATGTACACAAATTACAGGTGTTGACGAGAAAGGCGTGAGTTCTTCAGAGCGTTGTTTAGCAGACAGCCTGATCTTGCTGGTGAAGAAGGATGTTGGCAGTGAAAAGCTTTGGCTTCTGCCTCAGATACAGTGGCAGACGGGAGAGACACTTCGACAGACGGCCGAACGTGCTCTTGCAAGTCTTCCAGGTACATGGAAATTTGCCTGTTTTGTTTGTTTGTACATATATACATTTTATTCACATATCTTAATTTTTATTATCTGTGGTGTTGTTGTCTCTGTGTACTGGGAGCTTATTCTGTCACAAAATAAAATCCTTGTGTGTGCAAACATACTTGGCAACATAAAGCTCTTTCCTGATCCTGATGCTTGTATCGTATAATAGTCATTTAGACAGTTTCATGTAGGTCAGTTTGAACTGGAGAGTTGATATCAGCTTTAAGAAAAGCTGATAATCAAACATTTTAACGGTAAGTAGACATTTATTGATTACAGTTTTAACACTGAATCACAAGCAGGGCAAGAAAAAATCTGAATGAAACTTGATTTACATTTTCTGGTTAAAGAAAAGGACTTTGGGGTCCTGAGGGTGATGATATAACAAGACAGTAATTCTTAAATCGAATGGGCTGCGGGTTAAATTATTAAGCTTCTGTTTAATTTGTCCTCTATAGGTGCTGACCTAAAGGCTACTTTTCTTGGCAATGCACCCTGTGGATTTTACAAATATAAATACCCGAAGGACATTCAGAAAGAGGGCAGTGTTGGAGCCAAGGTGTTCTTTTTCAAAGCTGTGCTATCCAGCCATAAGCACTTACCCCTGGAGAAGAACTCATTTGCCTGGGTAAAAAAGGATGAACTCCAGGACTTCCTGAAGCCAGAGTACCTGAAACAAGTCAGACGCTTCATTATGGCTCTGTAATATGGGAAGGCATGGACATGATGGAGAATATGTTGGAAAACAGACCGCAAAGTTTATGCTTTTCAAAATTTTTGGACTATGATTCCTAGAGTTTGGACCGTATTCCATCAGATGATGGCAACAAACAATATAAGTGAGGTTCAGATTGTTGTATAGATGTTATACAGTATGTTCCATACACTATATTGTCACCTGCCATGTATTTGTATTTATATCCTGATTGTAAATGGAAACTTCTATAACAATGAATGCAATATTAAAAAGGTCAGTTTTTGATTTTATAGCATGTGATCTCATTTCTCTAGCAGGGTGGTAGTTGTATTGTTTGCTATTTCTCTACTTCACTGCCAATTCTTTATGTGCATGTATGTTTTCTTCTAAAATACTACCACTTGAGGGCAGTAGATGGACAAAGAATGGAGGACAGACCATCCAACGGGAACTTCTCCCCTCTTCTCGAAAACACAAAGGATATCCAATTATGCTTTTGGCCGGTATATTTCTGTCTTGTCAAATATAAATGCCTTGTACTTGGGGTTTCTCTTATGCACTTTTATGTCTCTCTCTTTTGCTCAGTTGTCAAATAGTCTCATTGACTTTTGTGCTGTGCTGGTGGAAATTGGGATTAGTAATACTATGAATTATTTAGGCACCTTGATTATGTAGGTCTGTAAAAATTGGCTGTAGACAGTCATTTCTGCCAGCGTTTTGGGATTTGGAGGAGAAATTACTTTCAAAATTCCTCATAAATAGTGCAGCCGTGGGCTTTGCAGTGGGAGACATTTTTAAAGAACACACACTTAAGAAAGGCCAGTTTTCATAAGACTAAGTGATGTATGACTTCTTTGGAAAAACCTCAACAGTCCTAAGAATAGGCTTTATTGTCTTTATCCAAAAAAATATTTCTTATTTTGTTTGGGGGGTAAAACAGGACCCAGATATTTCTTGACAGTTTATGTGAGAAGTGTCAATGCAAGAGCTTTTCTTTGTACGCTGAGGCTGTACACTCCTTATAAAAAGTACTTTTCATGTTTAATTCTGCTTTGCATTCACACCAATTAAGTAGCATCAGTTTGTGTGTCACTGGTGACTGCAATTCTTCTTTCAAAACTGCAAACTGCATTCTTTCTGCACTTTTCAAGTCCATCTATAAATCAATTGGATTGACTGATCTAGCTACTCCAGGACATGAACATCAACAACAGCTATTTAGCTTTGGACTAGGAATTTTCTTTCGTGTCAGTGAAAATTTACATTTAATGAACACTGAATAATTATTTACATAAGTATTCACCCCCATCAAATCAGAATCAAGTAGATGACAGAAATTTCAGACTTGTATTTATGTGGATAGGTTTTACTGGCAACTGCAGTGTTTCTCCATTCTTTTTTAGAAAACTGCATGCTGCTTTCAGCAAAACAAATATCGTTTCAAGTCATAGGAGTCTTGTGGTTTTCCTGCAGGATTTTCCTGTATTTTGCACGTTTCATACCCTCGCATGCCTTCAAGGTCTTGCTCTAGAGAAGCATCCCAACAGCATGATACTGCCATCACCATGCTTCACAAAAGATATGTTGTATTTGGCTGACGTGTGTTTAGTTTGATGGCCAAAAAGCTTTACTTTGGTCTCTTCAGATGACAGAAACCTCTCTTCCAGCTGATCTTGGTGACCTCCCTCACTAGTGTCCTCCACGGTCACTTGGTTTTTGAGGACAGCCTGCTCTAGGTAGATTTACAGCACTGCCATGCTCTTTCCATTACTTAATTATTGATTTAACTAAACCCAAAGGGATATTCAATGACTTCTTGAAGTCTTCTTGTAGCCGTTCCCTGACTTGCGCTTTTCAATTACTTTTCCGCTGAATTGCTTGGAGGGTTTTTTTGTCTTAATGATGTAAGTTCTGCCACAATATTGACTCACCAGAAGTTTTAGCTCCCAGATAGAGTTGCTTTAATAAAATCAGCTGAAACTCTAACTGCGCACAAGTCATTTTAACTATTGATTTATTTACGTGTCATATTAAGGGGGGTGAATACTTATGAAGTGAATTAGTTTGGATTTTATCCTCCGTATTATTTGAAATGCCTTTATTGAGTGTTTTTCTGTTGATCAGTGTCTAAAAAGCCTAAAGAGGTCCAGTGTGATTCATTGATGTAAAGTCACTAAACATGAAAAAGTCTTTTATAAGCACTGTATCTCAAGTCTGCCATTAATCCAGATATTGGCATATTGTTCTGTTTTATTAGTTCAGGTATACATACAGTGCTCTCTGCACCTAAGCATACTCAAGACCCTAGTGTCTAACCTAATAACGGTGAGAATAAAGAACATTATGCATGTTTGCTGCAAAGACATTTCGACCCAAATCCCATTTCAAATTAAATTGGCCACATTTAGCCCATAAACACGTTTTACCTCAACAGCTTAATTTATAATTGAAGGTTAAAACGGGTGCTCAGAGGTCTTCAGAGACATCTAAATGGAGCCCGGAAAGCAATAAATGGGTACGAGCACGAACCTTCCCTCACGTTAAAGACCTCAAGCGCTGAGCTCAGCTGTATGAGATCAGGTGAGGTTATTGAAGGGATGTACAACAATTAGCTGATCAGCATGTTTTGTCCTCGCTCACGTCTCACATCTCTTTCACGGTGCTTTGTCATGTCTGAGAGGATTAAACATCCTTTGATGATATTAGAATTGATATTTTCTCTGCACTTTTTCTATCCTGTTTGTTTGTTGTTAGACACCAAATCCCATTTCAAATTAAAGTGAATGACTGCCTCTAAAAACAAAGCCTGGAATCAATCAACCATTTATAAAAAGAGAGCACAATGCAAAATCTTTGGCTGTACAGAATGAAGTCCCAAAGAATAATTTAACCCCAGTTAACCTAACACTGTTTCCATTGGCTTGCTATTTTAATCCAGAAAAGCCAGTTTAATTGAACAAGCAAAGATTCCGGTCTATAAAACTTCAGCAAAAAAAAAACAAAAAAAAAATTATGTGCTTATCTCAGAGCCAAGAGTTTTTGGACAGGAGTTTTCAAAGTCTTTCCCAGAAGTGAAGATACTTTTGGGAGTGACCCCTACTTACAATATAAAAGCAGCTGTTTATTTTCATTTCAAGACTCATTTATACCATGTGAGAAGTGTAATGCAACTTGTTTACATAATTAAATAATTCACCTTCTGTGACATATTGTCAGTGCACTTAAGTCAAAAGTAAATTATAATTTACTATAAAATAATTAATATTAAGATTTTTTTTTTCTACACACAATTAGGCATGATGAAAAGTATTTTCATTGTTACACTATTGTTGTCTTATAAAAATATAATAAATAAAATATTTTAAATATTTTTTTCCATAGAACTAGGCTTATGTTACGTAACATTATATATACATATATATACATTTTACATAACATTATAAATTTTTAATAATTTAATATAATAGTAATACAGCATTCGCTAAAAAAAGGTGTTGCATCACAAAATGTTACGTTTAAAAATAAATAATCTTAATTTAATGCCTTGACTTCTACAGTCTACATTTTTTTTCCTTCTCAAATTTTCCGCAGATCCTTTAGTATGGGATTATATTAGACTCAAATTGATTTATAGATGCACGAACAATTATCCA
>JAUZSZ010000095.1:7571773-7583340 GCA_034780575.1 Labeobarbus marequensis | reverse complement strand
AAGATTTCCGGGTTATTGTAGCACTACTGTCAGTACAGGCATAGAATTCATGTCTGAAATCATCAAATTTACAGTCAACTTTTTAAAAAAATTTTCCACACAATTTGTTGTTTAACAACAGTATTTAGTCAGCTAATGTTGCAATATCTCATTCCTGGCAGATACAAAAACAAGTCCTTATAGCAATGGTATAACTGCTGTGGCTGGAGCCTGTGGTAGGCTACACATAGAAGTGACAGTCAGGTCTCACCACACAAAGTGGCATGCTGACAACCTGCTGGGAAAAAAGGACCAACCCATATTTACATGTAAATGCATTTTTAAGTATCCCATATGTCCTCCTAGTGGTCTGGACTTCTGTTGTTTTTACCCCACTCGCTAAACAGTTCATCAAATAACATTCATACCAACTGACATACATTTAATTAATGCTTAAAATGAAAATAACTCTCTATGCAAAATTACTACATAATTTCAGTGCACATGACTGTTACTTATCAGCTACATGACTACAATAAACAGGAAAAATATGATGTAACTTCTATTTCCAGAATAAATATTTCGGCAATGTCCCATTAACACACTTTACGGCAGAGAAATGCAAGAACAGGATGCCAGTTTTAGAAATATTTAACCTCCATAATGTCACATATTTCAGAGTGGAACAGAATGTTAATTAAGAAATAATGTAGACCCAATTTCATACAAAAAGTGATTAAATATTGCAATGTTACTGGTTATTGTAATTTTTCCCTAACCCACCACTGTAAATTATTACATTTTGATGACAAGAATGAATTTTGTTTTTTGTTTTTGTTTTTTGTAATAATGCTCACCAATGGATCCTCTGCAGTTAATGGGTGCCGTCAGAATGAGAGTGCAAACAGCTGATAAAAACATCACAGTAATCCAAACACGACTCCAGTCCATCAATTAACATCTTGTGAAGTGAAAATCTGCACGTTTGTAAGAAACAAATCTATCAACCATTATTTTTAACCACTGCTTCTTGATATATTACGAGTCCTCTTTCCATAATACTGCTGCAAAACAAGCAAAAAGAGTCAAAAATGGTCTCAACCAAATATGTTGGAGGAAGCATTATGGACTTGTATTTCGGCCGTGTAGCTTTTCAATTCACAAGATATTAATTAATGGAGTCGTGTGGATTATTGTGATGTTTTTATCAGCAGATTTGACTCTTATTCTGACGGCACCCATTCACTGCATAGGAGCCAATGGTGAGCAAGTGATGTAATGCTACATTTCTGATGAAGAAACAAGCTCATCTACATCTCGGATGGACTGAGACTGAATAAAATTGCAGAAATTAAATGTTCATTTTAAGTAAACTACTGGTATAATTACATAAAATGTCCATTTTCACACTGACTTCAATGCAAAAGCCATATATAAACACAAAAACTAGTTTCACAAGTGCCAAACACGGTCTCTCCCTGTAATCTCCCTCCATCAGCGGATCATCCTCTTCACTGACTGCTGAGGCATTACACCTGACACTGAACATAATGACTGAAACATAAGACTAAGCATTACTGCGCTCCACGTCATTCATTCATGCTGACTGAACAACTCCACAGAGAGCTGGTTCACTTCAGTGACCAAACAGCCCTAAATAAACACTCATATCACTCAAACAATAAGATAAGAAAAATTTATGCATATAGATATGCCTAAAAATATGCCACAGAAATAGCAGATCAATTTCTCCATTGAACTCTCTCTATGGGACTGAGCTACACCATGTTCATTCTGACTCAATCCACCTGAGTCCTTAATAGGATCACCAAGCAAACAGGTTTTGTTGACAGGAACAAATGCTGCCACCTCTGTTTGGCCAGAGACAAACACAGTCCGCAGTGAGGACTTACATGAGGGTTAATTCATATAACATTATCTTTGATAGGATACCTATAGCTTAAAACACAGATTATGTATATGTACATGAGCTAAATGAGTAAACTGCACAGAGCGTTCATTTTTCTCTGCCAAAAGACATTTCTTAAAAAGAGGGCAGAGGGCAGCATGTTCACCCAATTCATCTTCCCCCAACTGAGTAAACAAAAAAAGTGAAAAAGTCCCTAAATACACAGTCAGAAGAACAAGGACAGTTAAACATTCATCACTAGAACTCACAGTGAACAACCACATTCCTCAACTTCAATATTTGGCAAATAAGTTAACGTGACACTTCATAACAAAATGAAAATCTGAAATGTGGTGTGTGTCATTTTTCAATACTAAAATACTTTATCTTGTCCCAGTTTATGCAGAGAAAACTACAAGTAATTTATAGCTTGATTTTTTTGTAAAGTGTTTTAAAATATTGACCCACCAGCCGTACAGTAAGTAGAGATGCACAATATTTCATATCAATTATGGGCCGATGTATGCTTCTTTAACAGTATCAGCTGATATTGGATATTTAAAATATTTTATTTTAAGATTATTTTAAGCTCAATTTATTACTACATTAAAATGAAAAATAGGGCTTTAAAACCTTTTTAAAGCACTTCAATATTAAAGCATGAACCTCTTGAAGAGCAATTTCTCTTTAAAAATGCATGTTGGCGTGCAAGTATTTATTCAAGTTTTATTTAAGTTTCTATTTTTTTAAACAAACTAGTATAGATTCATGCCATTTATTGGCGATCGGTTATATATATACAAAAAAAAAAACATTTATTGTGATTTCAATACTCGTGCATCCCTAATAATAATTTTGCCTCAGTCCATATGCAGTTTCTAGAGCACCAAATTTTATAGCAAACTTTATTCTAGGACAAGCATCCCCATACTTTTGTGTCAGCCAAACCCAAGATATTTTAAGTTCATTAATTTAACAACACATTTGCATTTCAATGGTTCTCTGATGCTGGTCAATGTCGTTTGACATGCAGGGCAACAATTAAATATGATATCTTTTTTTCACTCCTGCAGTTCCCTCACGAACCCCAATTCGATAAACTCTGTTTTAGGAAATGTGTGTAACAAAAATGTCCTTTTCAACAGAAAAAAGGTTGAGAGGTCACGGTTGGGATGTAGTTGGCTATAATGTCACAGATCTAAGAGCCCAATAGTGCGCTCACCTGGACACACAGCCTGAAGGGTGGCATGGTTGACCTTCAGTGTGCTGGTAAGATGTCTCTGAGCAGAGCCGGTGAACGACAGGAAGAACTGCACCTCCCCCTGTTCTCCTTCACCGAGCGCCTCATCACAGAGCTGAACTGTTAGCACACACTTGCCCTGACACAGGAAAAGAGAGAATTGCGAAACACAAAATTATGTTTATGAATAAGAATTGCATATATTATTGGGCAAAAGCGCAAACAAAATTCCAAACTGATCCAAGCTTCCACCTGTTCCAAAACCTTTTTATTCAATGACATGTTCATATTCTGCATTTTCAGCAAACTTGATCATTAATCTACGGTTTGAAAAAACATGAATAATTTCTACATGATTTATTAGACAGAGGAGCTTAATGAATGTGAAAGGTTTGCAGAAAGAATATTTCCTTGCTTTTAAATGGAGCCTTTCATATATTTTTAACCCAAGAACTCAGTCAAACGCAATGAAAAATAACTGAAGTTGTGGTTACAACAGGATATGACACTCATGGTGGTCTGCACAGATTAGCACAGATAGCAGTGAGAATTTAACAGCACACACCCTGATGTTCTACATGAGAAGCTCTCCTCCTCATGTGACACTTTCACAAATTAACTCAGAAAAAAAAAAACATCTATATAAATAATATTCAAACAACATGTTCACAGTTTTGCTCAGTGGCCAATGGAACCACCACTGCAAAAGCCATTATGAATTTATACTGTGACTATCACATAATAGTCATGCATTCTTACAAATAAAGGTTCTAATTAGAATCAAAATGTATTTCCTATTTAAATAGGACATTCTATTTATTAAATCGACCAAAGAAAAAGGTATTTATAAAGTGACAAAAGGTTTTTATTTCAAATAAATGCTGTTCTTTTTAAATTTTTTATTTGTCAAAGAATCCTGAAAGTGTATCACAGTTTCCACAAAAACATTAAGCAGCTTAGTGATTTTCAACCCTGATAATAATATAATAAATGTTTCTTGCGCAGCAAACCATCATATTAGAACGATTTCTAAAAGACCATGTGACACTAAAGACTGGAGGAGTTATGATGCTGAAAATTCAGCTTTGCAACACAGGAATAAATTCCATCCAAAAATATATTTAAATGGAAAACAGTTATTTTAAACCGTTATAATATTTCATAATATTAATGTTTTTTTAATTGTATTTTTGATCACATAAATACAGCCCTGGTGAGCATAAGAGACTTATTTAAAAAACATCATTAAATCTAAGGATAAAACACTAAAAAAAAAAAAAAAAAAGCCACAAAAGTGCCATTGGGATTTAATGGTGACTTTGAAGAAATACTGTAAAAAGCATTACTGTAACAGTTTTTCATAGTTAAAGAACACAGAAACGAATGTGCCGATCTTAAGAGCTTTTTAAATTTTTAAGAACATACATCTCCACTGAACCATGACATAATCAACTCAAGGTAGAATTGATAAGCAGAGTGTTCATTCCTGAACTTAAAGTGCTAGAAAGAAGCATTAAAACCCTTTGGTTCATGACAAAGTCCTTTGCGTTACAGCAACAGAAAGGATCTTTGAGTTTCGATGGAGGCTGTCCTATGGTACGATTGACAATCAGATAAAATGGAAGAAATCTGAGCTGCATACCGACTCCTGAAATTATTTCAGGAGAAGAAAGATATCTATGGGAATAAAGACACAATGAGGGGTGTCACAAATACTTCTGTGCTCAAAACCGTCCTAATCCGTCCTCTATCACTATCACCATTGTATCCATTCATCTCAGTCCTTTGGATAATCTAATATCGTTTCAGCAGTTAATTACAGACATTAACACAAAGATAAGTGTCTTTGAACCCTCGTCGGATTTCACAGCAGTGGAGGGAAAATCCCTTCTCTTTGTTGACTGTATGCCGATGGGCTTCTTGTGATAGTAACACAATCCCAGTCATACATCCTTCCCACTGCTCAACTCACTTTCTGTTCTTGTAAGGCGCTGACAGTCATATTCCCCTTCGGGATCTAGATTAGCCGTATTCCCTATAGAAAGCACTCAATCAGGGGTCACCGTGATCCTGAATGAGAATTTTATTGATGTTTCAAGATCTGTGTTGAAGTCGACTGAAAGGACAGTACACTTTGAGCAGACTGGCGAAGCCAAATGGTTTTTAACTGAGTTCTGCTTATAGTATTGCAGAAAATGTACGTGTTAAAACAGTCTCTTCTATTTCAGCTTTATATGCAGAGACAACTATAAGCGAGACATCTGTTAATTGATCTGTTTGAGCATCTTGATTTCTTACATTTTATCTGATTGTCAATTGTACCATAGGACATCCTTTTGGTCTATGGAGGGTCAGAGAGCTCTCAGATTTCATCAAAAATATCATAATTTGTGCTCCGAAGATGAACGTAGGACTTATGGGTTTGGAACAACATGAGGATGAGTAATTTTGGGTGAATTAACCCTTTAAACACACACACACACAGACGATTCTGTCTTGTCAAAAACAAATGCATGTCCATCCATAAAAGATTTGACTGAGCAAATAAAGAGAAATGCAAAATAAGCAAAGAGAATACTTACATATAATGGGGCTTGACAAGGACTAAGTTTCATGACTCTGGACACTGAAAAGATTAAAAACAGTATGTCAATGCAAATCAGATCAACAAGAATACTAATGCTGCTTTCGGTCCAATTATAAAAGTTTTATAACTCGATAGGTTTGAGCATGAAAATAGCCTCAGCAACTGTGGAACCAATTCAAATTAGCACCTCTACTGACAATATAACAGCTGTTTGATAAACGGCACTTCAGGCCTAAAAGATATTCATGAGTGTGACTCACACCTTCAGTCTCAGTGAGTGCAAGACACGCTAAAATACACTGCTAACTCACAGGCCTGTAATTAGCAGAAAAGTGATGCATTTAAATGTTTAAGGGAAGAACACGTTCATGGGTGAATCTCACGAAACATGTCAAAATGATGTCCTGGTCATATTTCACTCCAAAAATCAAAAGAAAGAGACACAAAACCATCCTGATGCATTACGTTAATCATAAATTGGTATGGAAGCGTGATTAATTTACATGAAAATAATCTCACAAATTAAAAGAAATCTTGGTCCTAAAAGTATAGGCTTAATTTTTCTTCATGCAGAATATGTTTTAGTTTTTGGATATTTTTAAGCAGCTTCATAGAATATGCAAATTCTTTAATTATCAAACAGTCTTACAAGCAATCCATTGGCCATTCATTCTTTCATTGGTTAAAACAGCGCTGTTAAGGTGAAAGGTGAAAGGATAGAGACAGCTAATAATACCCATCCTAATCCTATTCTCCTGCACTCAGTTTGATCTAACTTTCCTCTTCACACAACCTTCACATTTTACCTTTAATATTTGATTTTGCAATGCAAATTACTTTGTTTTCAGCATACTTCTCTTGTTTTCGAAAAGAGAAAACACATCAGCACATTTACTTGAGGCGTAATTGTGTAATAAGTTTTGTTTTCAGAAAATACACCTTTACAAAATTTTCTTGTGCATTTGTCCTGTGCATTTATTTTATTTTTATTTATTTTTTTTGTTAAGCATAAATCTAACAATTTTTCCTAAAAACAAGAAAAAATAAGAATTTGCCAATGTAGTAAGAAATTACAGTAACATTTTACAATAAGGTTCATTAGTATTAATATGCATTGTTAAAAGCACTATAAAAATTAACTTGAATTGAATGCAAATGAATATGCACAAATTTGCATGCAAAATCTGGGTATTTTTCACACACAATGCATGATTTATCAATAACTTGTGTACTAGAATACTTTCTAAATCAAGACAAAAAATAATCAAATTGTGGAACAAAATGCAGTGGAACAAAAAATATTTTGGGGGAAATGTGTGTGTGTGTGTGTGTGTGTGTGTGTGTATACATATACACAGACATGCATACATACTTATACACATACACGCATACACACGCACGCATAAATACATGCGCACACACACACACACACACACAAACATACATACCATACATACATAGTGTGCAAGTCAATTATCCACCATTCTTATCCATACAGAATGAGAGTGAAACACCTGGCTGAACCTGTATGCAGTAATGACCAGTGAAACTGCCTTTAAGTTGTCTAACATTTCAAGTCAATTCACCTGCTGTAAGATGATATATATATATATACATATATAAGCTCATACCGTAAATGCTTGGCGATGCATGAGTTCATCTACACCAAAGGAGAAAAATGGATTCCCACCTTTAGGTGTGGCATTTCTTGGTTACTTTCATAATGTTCTATTGCACAAAGAGCAATGCCATGCAGCAACAATTTAAAAGGGGAAGTCGTTTCATCACACACAGACACTGAAACACTTTGCTTATGTGACAAGAGCAAAGATCAAATATAGATTTCCTCCGAGCTGAAATGGTTAAGGAAACCTCTTTCTCTGACACCTGAGTATTCATAATGAACAATACTGACTTCACAAGGACGGAAGGAAATAAGCAGACCTGGAGACAAACTGAGTTTGATCCCTATATGAACTGACTGAGGCAAAGCTGTTAAAATTGTAATTACATTATTTCAAAACTTACTGCAAAAGGAAAAGAGTTAATTCTCAAGTTTGAACAGTAGAGAATTGCTGAAAAACCTATCAGCATGTTTGACCCTAAAGCGAGGCAAAGCACGATGATCCATGAGGACCCTGCAATTAATGTCTTTAAGGCCTTTTCGAATTACATGCATCTGCAAAATGACAAATTATAATAATTCGATCTGACCTAATAATCAGGGCAGCTTATCTGAATTATGAGATAATTATTATGTGTCAAGTCTCTGAATGGAGGCCCAAGAGGATTATGAGGGCTTTGGGTTTGGGTAAACCTCAGTGATCAGCATAGTGCAATTTCCTATGGACTTTTGTGCAGCAAAATACAGCACAGTCAATGTTTAAAACAGGCAATAACATGTACTAGCCTTGGTAGAATAGAAATAATCAGGGCTGCATTAGTGCCTGAGGTGTGAAGATTTAATTAGCCAAAGTCTAAAATGTTGCTGAAGAAGCAGCTGCTGTTGTTTTGCTTTTTAATCTTTTTTGCCCCCAAGTGATATAACAAACCCCTACTCTATATTAAAATGTATTTCCATATCAAACATGCCTGTCTTTTTTAAACAAACCAGAGTAATTATACACACACTATGAGTCATTTAATACAAAAGGCCACAATATACATGTATATGAGTCTTAATCAAACAAGGAAGTATTTTGTATTAATAATGAGCATTGAAACGATTTATCAAAACCAAATTTAAAGTTTTCATTTAGTCAAAAAACAAAGGCAAAACTTAAAGTAAAAAATGTAATTAAATTTAGGTAAGTGGGTAATAAAACTATTTATTGTTCAGGGTGCTGTGTTATTAAAGAAATAGTTCATCCATAAAACGAAAATTTGCCGAAAATATACACTCTCTCAGGCTATCCAAGATGTAAATGAGTTTGTTTTCCATCAGTGCAAATTTTGAGAAATTTAACATTACATCACTTGCTCACCAATGGAATGGGTGAACACAGTGAATGGGTGCCGTCAGAATGAGAGTCCAAACATCTGATAAAAACATTACAGTAATTCACACAACTTCGGTCCATCTTGTTGTCCTCTCATGTATTTGTTTCAAACTGTTTTGGACTGTTGATTTGCTTGTAGATGGTGCATATTTCTCGCCTGATTCTGAAAAGACTACTTTTTCACTGGAGAAAGCAATATTATAGATCGACTTGTGGATGGATGCAATGGCTTAAAGTTAAAAACATCTTATTGATGAAATTGTTTCTTACAAGCACGCAGCTTTTGGCTTCACAATACGTCTTGTTTTTATCAGCTGTTTGATCTCTCATTTTGATGGCACCCATTCACTGCAGAGGATCCATTGGTGAGCAAGTGATGTAATGCTAAATTTCTCCAAATCTGTTCCAGTGAAGAAACTAATTCTTCTAAGTTGGCCATACCACCCACTCCTAGTATGAATAGCCAAATAAACAGGTTTAGAATATGGGTAGGGCAGTATTTTTGAGAGTTTCAGGCATTATTCAGAATGGAACTGAAACATACAACAAATGACCAAGTTCAATGTAATCGCTTGCCAACTGTGTGAGCAAAAACTTGATTGGACTATATTGAAAATTGTACAATATCAGGTAAATAGCTCTGTTTTTGTTGTGGTGTGACTGTGTAGAAGCACATGGAATAGCAACACTCAATAGTGACATCTGATACTGGTGTCCCTCACTGACACCCGATCGTGACAATACTGAGCCTGCTTCGTTTTTACATGTGAGAAAAGACTTGGCAATATCACCCTGTATAAACACGTTTGGTTTAAATACAACTGGAAAGTACTAAGAAGAAATAACAAACAGAAATTGTAGTCCATTGCCATAACAGCGATATCATGTCACCAATAAACCTGGGTCAAGAATGCAATATTATAAATTGTCCTTCTGGGTGTGGAAACTAAGTGTTATTAAGTGTCATTTGAGACATAAAGCTTGTTTTATTACTCTGACCTGAAAAGACCACACCTTCTGATCAATGCACATTTTGAAGTGGTTCCTGATCTACTGCAGTTCAAAAGCTGTGGTGAATTCGTAACTGTCTGTAGTCTATGTAGTTCTCCAGAGAGCCACATAAGTAATGCTTGAGTGAGTGACTGTGTGTGTTTTGGGGGAGGGCCACAGCTGAAAGGTGTGGAGGTGGAGCTTGGTTTAACTACTTGGTCTGTTTGAATTTCCATAGTAACAATGATTGACACTTCAAAGCGTGAGGGCCACTGTTCTATCCAAGACCATGAGATAAACGTTACAGCTGGAAAACCACAGCATATTTATCAGCATACCCATTGAAAACCATCTGTTTAATCAAGATTTCAACCTGCTAAGACAAGCAGCACTTTTTTTTATTCCTCAAACACTACTATTCAAACGCTTTGGTTCAGCAAGATTTTTTTTATAGAAATGTATACTTTTATCCAGCAAGGACATATTAAAGGTGGGGTAAGTGATTTTTGGTAGCCAATGCTGACATTTGAAATCACCAAAACAAACATGCCCCTACCCCAAAAGGGTCTCCTCCCAATTTTGATAGCTCCGCCCCATACATACTTGCGGCAATGGTTAGTTCAGTGAAACAAAGCAAAACCAATGTTACTCACCTATCGAGAAGAAACAAAGCAACCTCGGCGCCCGATCGCAGGCCTTGCCGCTCCTTGAGTTCTCTCCAGCGCTGGAGAGCTGATCTGATATTTACACGGGTCCTTCTTCTTGCCTTATCGTTTTCCACTTTTGTTTTTTTTATCCGCCATCTCTATCTTTCTGTCGTCGTTCGGCTAGGCTCAGCTAATGTCCGTCATGTGCACTGATGAGTGCTCTCTCCTCGCATCATGAGTAGACACACCCCTTACTGCTGATTGGCTACAAGTTTGCTTTGGTACTCGTCCACGACTCTGTTTTCTAAAGTGTTTTTGAAAAATTACATACCCCACCTTTAAACTGCCTGCTGTTCTTCAGAAAAATCCTTCAGGTCCCACAAATTCTTTGCTTTTCCAGCATTTTTGCAGAAATCTGTCAAAGAAAACGCATGCACTCACTCCAACGCCTGTTTGTTTTATGAGATTAAGATTGTTCTTGCGGGATAAAGGCAGAGAAGATCATTCAGAAATAACCTTGTAAATTATTGTGTAAAATAAATGTCCAAAGTGGGTGAACTTTATTTTATTTCTCTCTACTTCTTTTTTTCTTACTTCCCCAATTTTAAAGACTTAATTTGAGGTGTAAACAGAGCCTTATGCTCACCAAGGCTGCATTTATTTGAACAAAATACAGTAAAAACAATAATATGGTAAAATGTTTTTATAATATTTTTTCAGCAGCCATTATTCCAGTCCTCAAATCACATGGTCCTGCAGAAATCAGAAGGTAGAGAGTGGTTTTGTTGTTCTACATAGAATTCTTGGTTACCAAGGAAACTAGAAAAAGCCTCCATAGTGGCCAACTGGGAGCGTGAAACATGCAGCATCCCACTGAGCCGGTGCAAAATTGCTGATAACTTACAATTTACCTTGCTGAAAAACAAAAACATCCTTGAATAACTCTTCCTGTTTAAGAAAAAAATGTTCTCTAATAATATTATCCATTAACTTTTATGGGGCTATATAATACAAGATGACTAACCGGCTCTGTATGTCTTGTTATACATGTGTATGTTTCAGACTGATGCTCACCTTTTCTTTTGCCTTTTTTTTTTTTTCTTTTTTTTCCTGGCAGCTGTCCTCTGAGAAGAGAGAGAGTGCTACAAAGACCAAAGAGAAGAAGACCGATTGAGCAGACCCTGACAAGAAGACTAATTTCCCAGTGGCTGTTTTT
>JAUZSZ010000095.1:7433764-7446761 GCA_034780575.1 Labeobarbus marequensis | reverse complement strand
CCTCACCTGCACTCAAAGGTAGACACAAATCCGCCATTTAAGCAAGTAACAGTGAAACAATGGTAATGTGTGTGAATGGAGTATTAGCGGCAGCCACGCTGCAGATGCTAACGGGCTATAAGCTAATAGTAGACTCGAGAAATCAAAATAAAACTAGTGATAACAAGGCGCTCTGATTGTTTTTGTTTTAGAATGCTATCGAGGATATATTCACACGTTATAGAAACGAAAATGATAGTGTATAAAATTGTTTTCAAGATAGAAAATAGACGATGAAGAATCAACTTGACAGAGCTCAAACTCGTAGACACGTAGTCACAAATCAGCGCGATATATGTGTATACACACACACAAATTATGTAAACTAATATTTTATATATACAAAATTATACGTGTATAAAAGCATATGTATACATAGACAGAGATGATTCATGTGTTTAAAAAATGTAAAAAATTTAGTGTTTTTTGTTTTGTTTTTAGATCTGAGCTGGTATTTGAGGTATCATTCATGTTTGTAGCACAAATTTTGTGAGAAGTTACACAGCAAAGTTTTATATTTAGGTTTTGTATAAATCTCTCACACCTAGTGTAAGTAGCAGTAATAGTAACTCTTGCCTTGGCAAACACCACTTAAGAACTGTCATGTTTGTCAGTGCTTTCTGACAAACGGCCAGTGTAAAGAACCAAAGGCGTAAAAGTTTGTTTTGATTTCAAAAGTAGACTTTTAACTACTACCAATGTGTCTGACTAAATTACGAGTGCAGTCTGTGTTAGCTAGCTGAAGTGCGAGCCCGGCGCCCCGCGGGAAGGAAAGAACTCATCACTTAATGAGCTGCCTCTTAGTGATCTCATCTGCTCCGCACCACGGCCGGAAACATTCAGGCCCCGACAAACGTTTGGGGGGACTCTCTCAAAACGGCCAGACGGAGAATGGGGGCCTTATTTTAATTACTCTCTGTTTATCTGCTCACATGTAAAGGCTGGGTTTCTGCTTGGCGTGGCAGCACAATAGTGTGACTTCCTCTGTGTTCTGCCTCTCCCACATACTTCATTAACCTCGGCGGTCAGTGTAACTCTTTCACCGGAGTATTGTGTCTCCGCCAGAGCAGCTCAATGCCGGAGTCACAGTCAGAGACGCAGTCTGCCCTTGACAGTCACAGTGTCATGCTGAATGTCTTGGCCGTCATCAAGGTTACATGTTTGTCAAACTTTATTATGTGATAACAACAGTTTATATTAGTTAAGAATAGCATAAGTGCCAGTTGAGTGACGGTTGAGTTCTGTAGAATAGCTGTGTGTTCAGTTGACTGCTGATCTTTTGCCCCAAAATGAAAATATTTGTAAATCTTATGCATGTTTACTTATTTATTTTGTAGTAGTACCTCATGCTAGTTTGTTGTAATGAAAAATATTGTGCAATTCTGTCCATTATTGTATGATTATTTTTTTTCTTGGCATGAATTTAATGAGATTTTGGGAAAATCGGTGCCTAATTGTCTTAAATAATGTTAAAATGCAAACATAATTGTCATTTGGAATAGACCATTTATTTTTAAATGCTTTTATTTATTTATTTAATGTAATTATTATTATTATTTTACATTTTAAATAGTTTATTATTATTATTATTATTATTATTTACATAATTATTAATCATATTTTTCCTTTTGATTTTGGGGTAAAATATGACCTACATAGGGGGGAAAACAGTGAAATTTACAATACAAAATGGCATCTGTGGTTGCCAGAATTTAGCAACATTTTTACAGATTAAAATTTAATTTTAAAATTTAAAATTTAATTATTTTTTTTAATGTTAATTATGCAAAAGTACTAAAATCTTTTCTTACCTTTGTAACATACTGACAACCACCTAAAAACAAGTGGTAAAAGAAAAGTGGTAAATCGAAGTTCATCACAAATAGCTTTTCCACAAGCTGCAGTAAATACTAATATCAAAACGCCATCACGGTAACAAACATTAAACTAAAACAATGTAATAAACATTCATTTAACAACATAAAACTAATTTACATGAATCTTTATTCTATAAAAAGCTGTAAAATGTGAGCTGTCACACAGAGAGATTCGCCCATATGGTGTTCTACAGACTTATATTGAGTCCCATTTGTGATTTAAGCACACACTTCGTAGAGACCGCCTCTCTTAATCGGATTCTTGCAGCGTCCGCTCAGGCATGCCGAAACATCCGTTAAAGGACTGTCTGTGTGTGGCATCAGAGGAGCGAACGGGAAGAGAGGAATCTGTCCCTTTAAGTGGGCATATAATTAGGCAGGAATTCCAGCTGGCTAAGTCACCGCTGTATGGGGAGGATAAAGGGGAAAACCGTCGATCTCAGCCGTTGCAGGGACCACTGGCTCGCTCTGTCATTCTGCAAGAATGTGTGCGAAAATCGAGGGGGCAGGGGTGGGGTTGCTGTGGTGATAGCAGGGGTTGCATTGCAAGGGCAGTCTGGGGTTGTGTGATTTTGGCACCGCTTGTTTAACCAGTAAGATTCCAGTCTTTTGCCCAAACACATTAGGAATGATCTAACCTTTGGCCATAGGTGATAGCTTCAAGGAAGACTTGTCCTCTCCTTTCGTTTGTCACATGCCTTTTAAGATAGTGGCTGCTAATTCTTAATAAATGACTATTGCACAATTTTTGTGCTTTTGAAATGCCTTTAAAGACAACATGAAGTGCAGTTGCCAAAATGTAGCAGAAATCCAAGGTAAAGGAAATATTCACCATTAAAAACAGCAACTAAGGACCAGAACCATTTCTAGAGACTAGAATATTATAGAGTTTTGGAAGTGAGCTTTTTTTTTTTCTTTTTTTTCTTCAGGTAGTATAAACCACTTAGCAGCCCTCCATAACTACCAAACAACCACATAGAACCCTGGTAACCAATGATGCTGCAAATTTTAGTAAGTTCTATTATGTCCATGCCATCAGTAGCAATGAAAGTTATTAAATTAAAATGTTATTACAAACCATTATTAAAAATTGCACCTTTTTTATCTCCAAAATGGAATTTACCCTAGTCGGATGCAAGTTGTATTATCTGAATTAAATGTAATGCGATAAAGCAAATGTGGAAATGCTCACTACCATTCAAAAGCTTGGGGCGGTAAGATTTTTTTAAAAAGGTTTTTGAAAATTAAGTCTCTTATGCTCACAAAAGCTGCATTTATGCCAGAAACACAGTAAAAACAGTAATAAATATTTTAATGATAAATAACTGTTTTCTCTTGTAATATATTTAAAAATGTCATTTATTCCTGGGATGCAGAGATTACAGATCGACCGATAATCGGTTTTATCAACATTTTTTATAATTTTATAATTTAATTTGCGAGGTCTGTGTGCAGCATGTGCGTGGCGATGCTCAGATCAGGCTGTACCGGTGGTAAATATACGGCCCTCACAGAAAAGGCAGGTTCGATGAGTGACAGAGCAGAATAAGGATGGAGCAAAGTGTGGATGCGCTGTCCTTGAAGTGCATTCAACTCGTGGTTTTGTTTATATAGCCTATAATTTTAAATGACAGATGTCGTATTTATTTATTTTCCTCTGCGACAGTTTTCCTACTGTATTAGCAGCAAAATGTTAAACGAATTTTGTATTTTGATTTGACGAATAAGCTAATATTTTTGTACAATGTTTTTTTTCCTCTGTGACACTTTTTCCTATTGTGTTGTAAATGTTAAACAAATTGTATCCTGACAAGACGAATAAAAATAAGAAATACAATTTTTGTAGCCTACAACATTTTTTTTCCCTCAGTTTTTTCCTGTTTAGGCAGCAAAATGTTAAATGAATTTTGTGTCTTAAGAAAGTTTGTTTAACATTTTGCTGTCAATAAATTCAAGACTCTTAATACGAATACAATAACAAATACAATTTTGTGCAGACTGCACTTTTATTTGTTAACCTCTTTTTTTCAGTAGCAGAAATTTAAATGTGAGATTCTGGAAACGAGATCTAAATTTAGCGGAAACGGTTGGGTCAGAAAAAATTTATTCTAAGCGGACAGCGGGTAAACAGAGTGAAAATATAGCGGGAGCCGATGGGTGCAGAATATAACCTCACGGGAGTGGAACTAAAAAAGTAGTAGTAGTCTCACACAGACCTCTAGTTTGAATTGTATTTTTATAGGCTACTTCATTTTTAGCTGCTGCCACCTTTTTGTTTCTTTTTTTTTTGCCGTGGGGATACCATTAAAATGAATACTAGTTCAATAATTTACAGTTTTCACCTCTGATATTATAACAGTTATTAGGTTATTAACAGTTATTAAGAATTAAAGTTACACATTGACGGAAGTACGCACGCGAAACATCTTTTTGGTGGGAGATGTTGCCATGGTGAATCATAATCGAATCGAGTCAACCCACTCAGAGTTGAATGAACTAACACAATTCAGCTCTTCTGGAACCGAAAACTCTGAGTTTTCAATCTCTCTGTAAGTCAACTCAGAGTTCAAGTTTAAACTCAGAGTTGGTTGAACCTCCTTATTTAAACGGGCCCCAGTACTGTTGTTACCATTGAGTCAAAAACAGAAGTAAAACAATTTATAATCGGTTCTGCCTATCGGTTATCGGCCACATAAATGTGCAAATAATCTGTATCAGTATCTGTCGATCTCTAGCAGAAATAAATGATCAGCATCATTACTTCAGTCTTCGGTGTCACATGATCCTTCAGAAATCATTTGAATATGCTGATTTGCTCCTCAAGAAACATTTATTGTTATCATCAGTGTCAAAAAAAGTAGAGCTGCCTTCATTTGTTTTGCAAACCGTGATGCATTTTTTCAGAATTCTTTGAATAGGAAATAGAAAATTATTTATTTGAAATAAAAATCTTTCATAACATTAGAAATGTCTTTACTGTCATATTCTATCAATTAAATGCATCCTTGCTGAACATAAGTATTAATTTTTCAAAAAAAAAAAAATTACATTCATACTTTCCCCTAGTTTTTGAATGGTAGTGTACAGTATAATGGCATGAAAATATGGTTTTCCATTGAGTTTCTGCTTCACAAAAAAGCAAACGTTTGATTTCATATTGTCCTAAAGTATAGTTTCATGTTACAAGGCTTATTTGCTCGTAAAAAGGTGCAGCCCTCTTACGTTTCTAGTGACATTTGAATTGGTCTAAACTGAATGCCCCACTTTAAGAAAATTTCTGTGGATTAGATTAGAACATCCTATCCATGCTATCGCCGTACTTTGTTTTCAGACCCTTTCATCCAGCTCAATGATAGGGCCGATCCAGCGAGACTCCTCCACCACATGAACAAGTGCAGGAAGAGGAGTAAATGGAGATCATTTGCATCCGTCTGTTTCTTCCTCTTGTGCGACTGAAGCATATGAAGGGGAAATTAGGCCTTGCGTGGAGAGAGTTTCCTGCAGATTTACAGGGGAGCAGTGATTCATCCCACACACTCAGTGTCTCATTCATAGAAACGCTAGCGTGATGCTGTTTCGCACACTGGCTCGGTTGTAGATTACCCACAGTCAGAGTGCGATGACAGTACGGGTGAAGTTTTAAAAAAAATTTTTTTTTTTTTTTTTTTTTGTCTCTGCTATATTTTGCATCGTTTTTTTCCGTTTTAGATATTAAGATTGGAGATTCATCTTCTGGATTTCCCCCAAAATGACCGTAAATGCTAAATGCTTCCTTTCTTTTGGTGATTTCAGATGGAATTATGTTGCCACAAACGTTGACACATGTCAAAATATGTGTTCTGTAAACTCAATTCAACATTGTGCTTATTTCTATCTGTAAGGCGTTCATCTTTGCTTGTGACGCTGATGTGTTTCCCTTCCCGTCCTGGAGCAGACAGTTAGATTCAATCCAGGGCTTCATTACGCTTGTCAGCGCTGTCCCTAATGGCCACAGGTAGCTGGGAGCGCCCTGTCGAGCTGTCTTCCTGTTTGTCTCTTCTGGAACACCCGGCCTAACTTGTCCGTTAGCTATAACGAATGATTTACAGCGTGTCACTCATTAAAGGTCGCTGGATATTTCTGTGCTGTAACTGTATGTATGCACTAAAAGAAACCAATTCTGAATCTGAATAACTTGTTTTTGACCATCTCTAATGGAGATTCATTATGCCATGTTTAAATAAAGCAACAATGATTGGACAAACAGCGATTTTATTTTTTTAAATTTTTTTTTTCTTTTTTCCACAGCTTTGGGGTTTTCTCAGGCAAAACAAGTTGGGGCATTTTTAAAGGATTGCAGCAGTAGGGTGGAAATTACGTATTCCATTAATGGTAGTTTTAGTGGGAGCCTTTATTACTCTAATTATTTATTTATTTATGTATATTAGAATTTATAAATAGTCATTTGTTGGGGAATCAGACTCTGGTCGTGCTGAATGTTTTTGATTCACTAAAAAGAACCATTTCATTAGTCATTTGCTCATGCTGAATGTTGTTCTCTTATCACTTTGGGAACTGTTCAAAGGTGGCTCATCCAGGCAGAGTTTAATCAGTTTTATACGCATAAATAAGTAGCAAATTCAATTTCTATTCCATTGCTGCTTCCTTACAGCTCACACACAATCTCTGTTATGCATAGGAAGCACAACCTGGTAATTAAAGCATTATGTAATTAAGAAACTGACTCTGGAAGTAGGTGAGAGGGTGAAGGAGCTGTTCTCAGCCAGGTAAACGGCCTAATGTCTGAGCCGAGATATTCCCCACGTGAAAGCGAGCAATCATGGCGCTAAGACGGATGTGTGAGCAGATATGGCTGCTGTCTTGCTCCAATAATGTCAGAGATTAAAAGAGGATAAGTATGAAGTGTTTTACGGTTTCATCATCAGATAATGTGGACTTAGTGCGGGATATATATAGCCGAGTAGAGCACACGATGTACCTTCAGGCTTAGTAAAGACGGTTCCATATGAAACGAACTAGCAAGGGCAAACAGCACAGATTACTTGGGGTCACCCAAATGCAAATTATTCATTGAGTGTCGGTTTTGAGAATTAGCTACATTTCTTGCACTTCTTGTTGAGGTTCTCCTTGCGTTATTTTAGTGCATGCAAAGGATGAGATGACAATATTGATATCTCAATTTAATCAATCTAAAATGGCAAAATGACAAAAAATGGAAAAAAGTGTTAAAATGACAACAAATGTAACCATTAGGCCTAATTTAAAGCAAAACATTGCATTTTCATCAAATAAGATGCTGCACAAACGAAATCATGGATGTCAAAATGTCTTAGTTATATGATATTCCTTAAATTATTATCACTATGAGAAGTACATTTTAGTATACAATAATAATATATTTCTGTCATAATTTCTTCAAGTTAAAACAAACTTTTAGATTGTTGATTTGTTGTGAATATCTTTGAGTATGAATTTTAAGGTACTTTGAAAAGCTCATGAAATAACTCTCAGAGCAGCTCTGGAGATGAAGTTTATTTGGACTGTCCTCATATGTTGAGATGGCAAACGTTGAAAACCTCAGAGGGACACTGAATCAAATTTGTGTCAGTGCCCAACCCTAGTACATACTTTCATGAAAATCAACTCTAAAGTCTAATGTACTGTATTAAGCTTATCTAGTAGCATATTTAGTTCAAGTTAATGTCTCTTCAGGGCAGGAGGCCAGGCAGGTAAGGGATTTTCAGAGAGGCCTAAGGATACCTCGAGCCACACATCCTCCTACAGGACCTGGAGATGTGGAAGAATGTCTCTTTGCCACCTGTGGAGATGAGCAGCACCCTCGCTGACCCCTGGCTCACTGTTGTTGTTGTCTGTCCAGCTCAGAGTGTGTTTACGTGTGTCTGTGTTTAATTGCTCAGCACCTCTCCACTCACCCCTGCTAATGTGCTCACTCGACTGACGTGGACACAGTTGATGGAAAGTTACCGAGTTCACTGTTGCGCACTAGTCGCCCTTTCATCTCTGCAACCGGTTTGAAACTCTAGTCTCTTAACCTCGTGCCCTCAAGGCATCAATTAAACCAATGAAGAGAAGAAGGTACTACTTTTTTATTCAACTGTTAATGTCAGCATGAAACCAGCATTGGCCCCTATTTACTTTAAACACAGTCCTGGTTTTACCTCAATTGATTTATCTGTATGAAGGAAAAGAAGTTTGTTTTTGGAATATCAAAATGGAATATCTAGCTCTGTATCTCAAGTGACTTTCCTTTTAACTTTTTAATTGATGTCACCTATGCCATGTTAGCTGTTGGTTAATGTTATCCAAAAGGAAAGTACAAATGAAATATATTTGTTTTATCAAGTCATTTATTGCTTTATTTCTTTTTATTACTTTTATTAATTAATTAATTTGTTTATTTATTTTCAATTTCTGCAGATTTGGTCCTCTATAAATGTAACCGTTAAAGTAGCAGTTCACCCCAAAATGTAAATCTTTCTTTCTTTCTTTTGCATATTTTGAAGAATGTTGTTGAAATTACATTTGACCCTGTTGACTTTCATTGTATGGACAAAAATTGCAATAGAATAGAAGTTTTAGTTCTTTATTATTATTATTATTATTATTATTATTATATCTTAACTTTTATTATATCATTGTTATATCATAACTTTATATTAGGGCTGGGCGATATATCTCATGCGATATGCATGCGCATCTCGTCAGTAAAGCCGGTTCCTTGATTAGCGGTAGATCACTGACAAGCTACGCAATATCGCGTTCATTATCGCAGATGAATCGCCTTCAATAATGAACGCGATATTGCGTAGCTTGTCAGTGAACTACAGCTCTGTGTATTAAATACCGCTCCATTTGAAAACAGGTGATGGAGATTTACCGCTAATCACGGAACCGGCTTTACTGACGAGATGCGCACGCATATCGCATGAGATATATCGCCCAGCCCTAGTACAAACTATAATCAAATCATGGAGAAGAGCATGTGAATCATACAAAAAAAAAAGTCCAAAACTGTATTTTTCTCCAAATTAGAAAAAAAAAAAAAAAGTATTTTGCATTTACTGTAAATGGCAATGAAGCCTATTTTAAGATTTACCGTTTTTAAGCATTGTGACATTTTAATGACAATCAAATCCAAATCTTCACTTTAAAAAATGTTTTCTAAAAAGTAATAAGAGGTGTATGTGAGAAAAATAATATTTTAAACTATAAGCCACTGATTCCAGCCAAATATCATACGTGCGTTCATAAACAGAACTTTTAAAATTTTAGTATTTTTCTCACACACACCTATTGTTTCACTTTAGAAGACATTGATTTATGAACTGCGATTGTATAAACTGTCATGATCACTTTGTGTGGTTTTCAACTTTTGGGTTACTATCCAGTCTTCCAACCAAAAATGAAATTCCTGTCAAGATGCATTTTGTTTTATTTACATTATTATTATTATTATTAAACTAAATTCACAACAATAAATACTTCCACATTGTATAATTAAAAATTATACTTTACAATTTAAGCAGTAGTCTAATAATATTATAAAGTAAATTTGGGTTAAATAAAAAATAGGGTTAATTTCTTTATGCAAAATATAATTTCTTATTTCTTTAGATTTTGGGATAAAATATGACAATTATTCACATTCTCCACAATCTCTCATTCAGGACTGCCCTGCTTACGGCATGTAAATGTCTGCACCGCAATCTTCTCAGTGACTGTCACCCTCTTTGTGTGACTTTCAAGAGTTTTTTCTCATTAAAAATTATTGTGTCTCACCTAGCGGCCCATGCAAACGGCATTCGGTACTGACCCAGCCGGCTGCAGGCCATCTTAGCGTTCTTTAAAACCTTTTGAGCAGCCTGAGGAGAGAGGAAAGAAAAGAATTGTACTTTTAAAGAAATGCAGCTCTGTAATTAGGTTTGCAAAACATGCCATTTGAAGTGGCACTTTCAAAAGCCTTTCACATTATTTGTATCTGAATTATATTACTATAACACACCCAGAATGGAAAGAGCATGACAGGTCTCTAGGGAGAGAAGGGCTAGTATATCTGAGTGTCTGATCCAGAAACCTGAGAGCTTTAAAAGCACTCGCCAACATCTGGATTTATCTACATTTTTTTGGCTTTTTTCAGAGGCCTAAAAGTGATATCATACACACAGAGCAAAAGTACCTTAGCAGAGTCCGAGTTCTTCATATAAGGCTCGGCACAATGTGCAATTCCACCCTGTAAGATCTTCTCTATCCGAGCAACCAAGAAGATGTCAGGGTGCGGACAGGTCACCGAAAACACTCCCTATGGACAGACATGATTAGAAATGTAAAAGATTTTCACAAACAAGGGTAGTAATGTTTAATATACACTAGTGTTTGTGGTCAGTAATATTTTTTAAATGAAATGTACACTTTTATTAATTAATGCATCAAATTGATCAGTGACAGTAAAGTGACTGGGAAAAAAGTATCACATTTCCACAGAAATATAATGGATAATAAGAAATGTTTCTTGAGCAGCAAATCAGCATTTTAGAATGATTTCTAAAGGAATAAATTACATTTTATAATATATTAAAATATATTTTTTTATATTTTTGTAATAATATTTTACAATACTTTTGCTTTTACTGTATTATTGATCAAATAAATGCAGCCTTGGGGTGCAGAAGAGACTTTTTTTTTCTTTGTGTTAATGCAAACAGCATAAAATTGACCAAAAATGTGTATTATTATTAGAATTTGAATGTTTCGTCCTCCCTTCATAAATCTACTTTACATTAGGTACAAAAAATAGTTACACTGAGGACCTTAACGACAAAATGTCCCTATTGAAACATTTAAGCACAAAATCATTCATTCTTTATTAATAGTCTTAAAAATATCTGCTATTTACTAATTTTACTATTTTCCACCTGATGCCATCATTTTGCCAAAAGATCTGACACTGCACAAAAAATTATAATGCAGTAAAATTATTTTTGTTTCTAATCATTGGCTTGTAAAAATACTGTAAAATAAAAATAAAAATAAAACATAATCAGCATTTAGTATTTGGAAATTGTGTGATATTGTGCGTGTTTTTCCATAAAAGCAACAGGGTTATTATATAAACAAACTGACATTTAAAGGGTTAAAATCTTGAAAACGAATGGATTTTCGATAGATATGCTCAAGAAAAAAAACTGTCATTGAAAGCAGAAAAAATATCAAGGGCCATATTTACTAACAGCTTGCACCAGCCCAAACTGTCTTTTGGCGTTAAAATAGTACTGTCAGGATTTACTAAAGATGTGCAGTGAAGAATTAGCGCTGAAAAGGCGTGGACACAGTTATTTTTGCGCCTGACCTTATTGAATATGCATTTGTATTAGTTTCCCTTTCAGATGCAAAATTTATGGGAGGAGAGTGTTCAAATTAATTATGCAACGAGATTTACTAACGTTTGCGCTTGTCAAATTACTGATATTTGCACCATTATTTAATGCCCAAAAAAGCATGCCTTAAAGCAGGTGGTAATTTGCGCTGCTCTTGGTAGATTGTGCTGGTCGTTATGGAAATGATCTGGCTGCATATGTTCTTTAATGTGCCTGCAGAATTTTCCTTTCCCATCTGCGCTTTTTTCTGTTTAGCTTTAATTCACTTTTTTTAGTGACAGTTTTAGTGATTTTAATACTTAAAAAAAAAAGAATGCTATTTTTCCTACGCACCTATCCA
Organism: Labeobarbus marequensis; assembly: GCA_034780575.1. Taxonomy (NCBI): domain Eukaryota; kingdom Metazoa; phylum Chordata; class Actinopteri; order Cypriniformes; family Cyprinidae; genus Labeobarbus; species Labeobarbus marequensis. The sequence continues at coordinate 7,435,110 of JAUZSZ010000095.1, read as the reverse complement.
TTACGTAAAGGTGTGCGAGGGTGATTGCTGATTAATACTTAAACTTAAAAAAAACCTTAAAGGAAAATAAGAAATGTTGTCTTGGTAACGAACTAAAAAAGTTTACATTTAAGTTTATATTAAATTATGTATATCATATTTTATTACAAATTTACTTCAAAAATCAAAAACATATTTAGAATATTTTTAGTTTTAGTAAATAGTGACAACAGTGATTTAATCGAATCATTAAAACATTTGCTATTCAAACATCACTACATACTACTGACACAATCCACCAAACGTGGCACAGTATTATTTCTTTAAACTTCTGACCAGAGTATTCAACAAATGACACAAATAAAGATTAATAAAAGATAATACAAGCTAAAATGGGCATTTAGTCAATCAAGGGCCAGAGAGACGAGAACGCCTGGTGTCATTCATTCAGCTGTGTGTGTGTGTGTGTGTGTGTATGTGCCAGTCTTTATTACTCTGAGCGTTTGAGATTTCATGCTTCATATTCGCCTCAATTTCAGCAGCTCTCTCGTCTGACTCATTAAACAGATCAGTCCTCTCAATCTCACTCATAATTAACCTGACGTTCGCTCGTCAGATCTCTTCAATCAACACTCCTGCACCTTCTGATGGACCTGACACTACTTCACACTCCCATACACACATTTACCTACACACCTCACCGCAGACTAACCCAAACCTCAAAACATGCATTTTTTTGCATTAAAAAAAAAAAACGTTTTGTATAATTTTTATATATTTTTTTACCTTTGAACACATCCTCAAAGAGAGTTTTGTTCGATTTAGATAACCTCTGGGAAACAATTTTATCCTCAAACTACCATTTAAAAGTTTGGACACAATGTGTCAAGGTTTGTAAGACATATACATCATAAAACACACATGTAGATAGAAACCACTGACAACATCAGCCTCTGATTATGTTAATTCAATCAATCAATTCTTTCCTGCCCTGAAGCTTGTGTGTGTGTGTGTGTGTGTGTGTGAGGTGACTAAAAGGACATTAGGACCCTCGGGGTGTAAAAGTGGGCTTTGAAGTGTCCGTTTCCCACTCGAGGGAAGAGTACTGTGACTAACAGTGGAGCCCGGGGCCGGCGCTGGAGTCTTTATCAGGAGCATGTGTCTGCTCTGCTCTGATGGGCAGAGGGGTCAGAGTGTCCTGAGATGGTCAGCGATGGCACTGCTCAGCCTCAGAGATAAAATGGACTATAACTGTCAATATGCACAGGGCATCAGTGTGACTAAACTAGTGCCACAGCCATATCACCCTGCAGCCCAAGACTGGTTGCCCACTGAAGCTAAGCAGGGTTGAGCCTGGTCAGTACCTG
>JAUZSZ010000095.1:7247121-7257150 GCA_034780575.1 Labeobarbus marequensis | reverse complement strand
CTGCTGAGTCAAAGTGGGCACGTGCAGCAGATTCCCACCGTCTCACTGGCTGGCTCAGGGTTTGGCGCACAGGGCCAAGTTGTTGCTAATGTGGGGCTGCCGGGCAACATCACATTAGTGCCGATAAATAGCTTGAGTAACATGGATCTCGAGTCTTTGGGCTTGGCTGGTGCTCAGGCCATAGCGACAAGCATTACTGCAGATGGCCAGCTCATCATGACTGGTCCCACCACCTCAACAAGCGATAACCAGGGTGACAGCAAATGCACAGAGCCACTTAACGCCAATGACGCTAACGCCTTTGTGCCAACCACCACCTCTTCCACGACGACGTCGCTCCCTGAGACGATAGACGGGACTGGCATTCTCACTCAAGCCACTGCTGTATCAGCCGGGCAGCAGGATCCATCTTACATCCAGCAGAACCACACGGCTGGTGAATCTGTGGTGCAGCTTTTACCAGCGCAGACGGCGGATGGAGCGGCGCAGACACTACAAAGCGTGCAGCTGTTGAATGCTGGTACGTTTCTGATCCAAGCCCAAACCGTCTCTCCCACCGGCCAGATCCAGTGGCAGACCTTCCAAGTTCAAGGGGTTCAGAACCTGCAGAATCTGCAGCTGCCAGCTGCTGGTGGGGTCTCATCCCCCCAAATTACCCTTGCCCCTGTGCAGACCCTTTCTCTTGGGCAAACCGGCGCCACAGGCGCAGTGGGACAGATCCCAAACCTTCAGACAGTCACAGTCAATTCTGTTGGTCAGTACCAGCAAGACGAGAACACAGAAATCCACTCAGGTATGCAGAAACATACTTTATATTTGCAAAGATAATAACAGAGTTCATAGAAATAGAAATGTAATATTTGAATGTTATAAATATTTATGCTTATCTTAAATGTCATCATCTTTTTGTAAGTGCCACTATGTTTATGAAACTTTTGAAATTCCTTATTATTAATAATGACTTAGGAAAATCATTGGTTGAAGGTGTGGGAAGCCTGTTTGAATTAATGTAATTACATTTGTCTTGAGTACATTTTAAATATATTGTGTAGTTGTTTTATTTTGGGGACTTTCTTGATTGTCTTGGAATCCGTTTTAAATGATTCTCCCCTTTCTGTTTTTGTAGATATTCAAATTAAAGAGGAGCCAGAGTCAGATGATTGGCCAAATTCCACCCTAAACACCAATGATTTGTCGCATCTGCATGTGCGGTTTGTTGAGGAGGACAAGGAAGGGACAGGCCTAGAGGGAAAGAGACTACGTAGAGTAGCCTGCACTTGCCCCAACTGCAAAGAGGCTGGAGGAAGGTAATGTACATGTCAATGCAGAGGCACAAATCCTGTTCTAACAGCTAGATAATATATATATATATATATATATATACAACCGTCTACGGACACCTTGGCAATTGAATCGCCATTGGCTGGTAAATTTTTTTTTAGTTTACTCGCCAGACTGATATCTTAGGCCTATATATATATATATATATATGTATGTATGTTCTGTAATATACTGTATATATACTGTATATGTTTGTAAAATGGTACAGCTTTTTAAATATCTGAAAGTACACTCTTAACTTCAATCAGTCAAGCATTATAATATGACATTATGATAATTAGAATAAGTAATTAGAATTTAAAACTTAGTAACCATGTATGAATGAATGTATAGACATTTTAACTGAATAACTGAATTTAGGACTGGTGGTGGTGCTTGATTTTGTTATTCAGTGTTTCTGTTAAAAAAAAATGGGAAAAAAGCTGACAATACTACTGATAAGACGATGATAATAATAATATGAATTCTGCTAAAAAGAACAGTATAAAACGCACTAAGGATTAAGGACCTGCTGGATTCATGAATATTAATCAGGTTGTGTGCGTTCACAAAAAAAAAAAGTAGGAGTGACGAGGCTTTGGCTAAGCGCTAGTTGGGTCGTTACATGCTGACAGTGCTGATGTAACTGCTCCAGCTGTTCTCTTTGATAGTCAGAAACACAATCAGGCTATTTGCTGCTAATTGGCTTAAACTCTGTTGCAGCTTTTTAATTACATACTCAGAGTTTTGTCACTGGTGCAACAGAGAAGAGACTAGGGATGTCAACGATTAATCGACGATCGATTAATTGTCGATAAGAGCTATCGATGGTCGATTAAGCAGTTTAATTTTGGGGTGCGTGCGGCTCATGCGCAACACACGTGCAAGCAGCTGTGAGTGATGGTGAAGGGGCTGAATCTTACACAAAAATAATTTACTAATGTACAAACTATGATTTTAATGTGATCCAAACTTTAAAAGTACATTAAAACAAAGTTCCTTTTTATTGAAATGTAGTAATAAGTCATGTTTAATTATAATTTCCCAAGATAATTGTTTCATATCGGGCACTTCGCTTTGACAGGGCTGTGTACGCGATCAGGACAGATATAGGCCTATTAATTCCTACAACTTAATTCATTCCTACAATATATTAATTTGTGGCCACTGTCCATGTTTCATTTATTTGTTCCCTAGAAAACCCATGATTTCATTTAAGTGCTGGAGCAATTTTAGTCACAGTAATGAGTTCTTAATTCATGGCCATGAAATCCTTATTTCCCCCCACGTTTACCACAGTATGCGAAAACAGTGATTAAAAGTGAACAACAATAAAATAAACCTGTGAATCTAGAGGGTGAGAAAGTGAGGATTTGGGAAAAGAAACAATAAATGGACAGTCACAAATTCAATAGCCTACCTATCAAAACAGAACACAAAGCCGCGTACGGCTTGATTTAAATGTGTGCACTCGAACGGCATGAATCCAAAAGCATGGTTGCGATAACATTTGCCTGCCAAACGACTATTGCTCTTATTAAGAAAGCTTTGTACCTCACTTGTGTCATAATACTCACATTAAAATGTTTCAGATGGTAACAGTGTGTTTTGCTCCAGTAGTTTTGGAAGTGGATCACTGATCGTATGTCACAGGCCCACGTGCGCCGTATTACGTTTGGGATCATTTAATTTTAAATGACAATGTCAATTGCAAACATTGGTGTTTTAAAATAAAATGACAAGCACCACAAAACCGTTTAAAACGGCACATTCAGCAGTCTCCGTGACAGGATATAAACAGCGCACAAAGTATAATGATCCCATGCGTAACTACGGCGCACTGTCTTCATTTTATCAAATGATAATAATCACATCCATTCATTTATGATCCTGCTACTAGCCTTTTATTTAGACTAAAACCCCTTTTCATTTGGGTGAGGAAGCTGTCATGCCGGTGACTGTGTGCCATTGCTATAGATGCATTTTGCAGTATAAGGTTAACGATTAATTTATCATTATAATTTAAATGATGATTGATTATGGAAATTATCAAAAATTGATATCCCTAGAAGAGACAAAATCAGAAAGGGAATTAACGTGCTCAGCTGTTTAATTTTGTCCTCTGACGTGCTGCTGAGTCTGTGCGTCTCCGCAGGAGTATAACGCCACGCTCGGAGCTGGATTTCAGAGTTTGGAGTCATCACACGCTGAAAGCTGACGCGCTGCTGGGAAAAGCCTCTCTGGACCTGAGCGGGACCCTCCGTAAACATGAGGGCAAACGTACGTCCGCCTGCTAGTTCACACACAATATACACGATTAAACAGATGGTGACGTTTGTGCTGTTGAACAGTAAGAGCGCTAGAGCCAGTAGAGATGGTGAGTGTTGTGATGTTGTTTTCAGTGGAGAATGTGCGGGAGGTGTTGACGTTGACTGTGGACGGTAAGAACGGAGTCGTGTCCACCGGTGAACTCACAGTCTTCCTGGACGGGCTCTCGTTTGACCCGCAGCACATGCACAATGGAAACTCAACCACTGCGAGCAGTAAGAACACCTGCCCTTCCTAACCCTAATCTGACCTCTGACCTCCAGTGCTCCGGGCCATCTGTGTCATCTGTCTGTTTGTCTGTCTGTCTGTCTGTCTGTCTGTCTGTCTGTCTCCAGAAGTCCATCAGAATGGAGATGCTTTTCATGAGAACCCAGACGAGAGTTCTGCGAGGGTACAGAACAGGTGAGAATCTGCAGGTGTTTTCTGGTTCCTGGGTGCCAAGTGTTTCTCTCATTAGGGAATTAAATGTATGGTTGGCTTAATTATGCACAATTACTAACATGATTCTGCAGGTCAGTGAACGGCTCAGACGGACTAGAGAATGAAGCTCCGCCCACCTCATCTGCCAACAGTGAGCTTAGCTCCTCCCCCCTCCTCAACGGAGACAGAGACTCCTCCCCTTCACACCAAATGCAGAGTCCAAAGGACACGCCCCCTCCGCAGCCAGCCAGCAGTGACCTGAGCAGCACAGCCGGTGAGCGTTTGAGATTCCTGAGGACGTCACACAACATTCTTAATAATACTTCAGAATAATCCAGATGGATGATTCTAGCAGCCCATCTGTATGCTTTGGCTGATAAATGTTACTTGTGGGAGTGTTTTTATTCAGTGTTTAGCACAGGATGAGAGGTTTAACTGGAGTCTGTGTGTCTGTCAGTGAACGGCGAGGGCTGTGAGACGTCGTCTGCGGCTGATAATGAAGATGCTGCCGCCGCTGCTGAGGTTTCCTGCAGTACCTCCTCCTCTCCTGCAGGAGGCACTGCTGCTGCTGTCACCGCTGCCTCTTCATCACCCTCCTCTTCCTCATCGGCAGCAGCCACCACACAGACTGCCTCCAGCTCCAGCCCGTCTGCCCCTGATGGAGGAAAACCACGCCAGCAGCCGCCTCCAGCCGGACCAGAGCCGCTGCCACCCGGGTCAGACTCACACACACACATTCGCACGCACTATACACTCATACACACGCACACATAGTAACGCACTCACACACAATGTGTACACACACAATACTCTCACACACACAGATACTCACTCACTCACTCTCACACACACTATAAACACACACTCACACACACACACACACACACACACAATTCACTCACACACACATACACTCACACACACAATTCACTCACACACACAATTCACTCACACACACACACACACACACACATATATATATATATATATATATAAATAAGTGTGGTCAAATGATTAATCACGATTAATCACATCCAAAATAAGTTTTTGTTTACATAATATACGTATGTGTACCATGTATATTTATGTATATACACATACATACAGTATGTATTTTGATTAGATATTTATATTATATATAAATATATTTAATATATAAACATAAGAAATTTTATTTTGAATGCGATTAATTATTTGACAGCACAAATATATATATAATTTTTTTTGGTGGTGGTATATCAAAAGTAAGCAATAAGGGTGTTGTCAATCATGAAAAACCATTTTAAAAGTTTTATGAAAGATTTTAACTTTTTTTGCAAAGTATCACTGAGAAAAAGAAAATATTGGCAAAAATTTTGTTGGCAGACAGTTGAGCATGTTTTGCCTCCTTTACTATTTTTCCAACAGTTTTTTTAACAACATGCCATCATTTCATTTTGCAAATTAAATTAAAAGCATTTTACAAAATATAAACATTCAAGAAAGCTTCTGTGGCTAAAACAAAACAAAATCTTGGCAACAAAAATGAAGACTTAAGACTAATTTGGTAATCATTTAAGTGAATTGTTGAATGTCTGGTAAAATTCTGAGAAATAACTGGAAAATGTGTTTGACCATCATCTAAGCAACTTCACAGTTGGTCTAAACCATCACTGACCTTTCAGCGGATCACTTCATATTAATGAGAAATACACTCAGGCAAAATGACCGAATGTTTTTAGACAAACTCCCAGGTGTGCAAGAATATATTCTCCATCCGAATTGATATCTGATTTGAAAAAAAAAAAAAAAAAAATGTTGTGAAACTATTTATTGACCGCTGCTACGTGTCCAAGCCTTACTACTGTACCTGACTCTGTGCAGCAATAAGCATTTGCAGATTTTGACTTGAAACAATTTAATGCATCATTGCTGAATAAAAGTTGCTTAGAAAAAACAAAACAAAAAACCTTAAACTTTTGAACAGTTATGTATACGCACATACATAAACACACTTCATACACTATTAGTGTCATAAAATATATTCCATATGGTAAAATATGACTTATAGGTTCACTGAACAAAGAACCCCTGAGTTATAATTACTGTCTGAAGAGGGCTGAATTTTACCAGACATGAGCAAAAAATAGACCACATGTGCAAACGTAAAAAGAGACAAAAATAATGCATCAGAGGCAGCTATGTTTAGAACAAGTAGAGTTTGTCAAAACATAAAGGACTCATTATTGGCCAGCAGTGGGAACTGTGTAATAATCTACAGCATAATTACACGTCTAGAGTACTGTATGTATATAACTGTATTTCAACACTGACTTGTAGTGCTTTCTGTAGTAAAATTGTTGTATTATCTATCAAAGAATGAAATTCAAATTCTAAATAAATAGAATGCTTGTTCCAATGAATCGACACCAGACAAAAATAGGCACAGCTTGTATAAGTAAAGGCGTCATCGTATGATTGCTTTAAAAAAACAAAAAAAAAACCTGTTTGAGTTAAAAGGCTCAGCATTAGCTGAAGAAATCTGTAGCAGGTCATTCCACCAGGACAGAGGAGCTCCTTGACCACCCACAAAAAGCACACAGAGTGAAGTGTGTATCAGGGACTACATCCATCAGTCAGTGATTCCTCTATGTCCAGTCTGTGAGGTAGAGCTGCAATACATCAGTCAGTTTGTCAGTCACCGGCATGGCTTCTGATGGAACGAATGCCATGGAGGCTGAGTCCAGGATCCTCACCCTCACTTGGGCTCATAGCTCATCGTGGTTCCTGGTAAGGTCTTCGCCGTAGTTGGTGGCCTGGCTGCCCACAAACATGTTCCAGTTCTCAAGAATCTCTTCTTTGGTCAGCATCTGGTCCTAAAATATTGTAACAATCCACATGATAAACATGTGTTTGACTGGTTATATTCCTCATTTGTGAGATGCTTTGGATAAAAGCACCAGCTAAATTAATAAATGTAATGTGTGTTCGCAATAGTTATGGTCCTCTACTTGATTCCATGACCAAAGGAGATTGGCATCTCTGGTATTGATGTTTAACATGCTTGTTCCTGTGACTGAACGTCACACAAAACATTAAATTGTCATAAAATTGCTGGTAAAATTAACTTTTCCAGTAAAGGTATCTTTAAACAGTTGGAAATCTAGTAGGCTACATTTATTAAAAAAAACATTGCAGCTGTATGTACAATGTACACAATGTTTAATAGCTAAAAATAATATCTAATCTACCTTGGGACATCAATTTTCAGGAATTATTCTACCTAATTGTCCTTGTTATTTTTAAAAATGCATTTTGTAATGTTTTGAAATGTCCACTTTTTAATGTTTCTTTTATGCTCATCAAGGCTGAATTTACTTTATGAAAAATACAGTAAAAAATTAATACGGTGAAACATTATAACAATTTTAAATAACTGCTTCTTCTTATATTTTAAAATGTAATTTATTTGTGATGCAAAGCTGAATTTTCAGCATCATTGCTCCAGTCTTCAGTGTCACATGATTCTTCAGAAATCATTCTAATATGCTGATTTGCTGCTCAAAAGACATTTATCAATGTTCAAAAATAAATCAATGCTAAAAAAGGTGTTCTGCTTAATATTTTGTGATTTTTGAACAGAAAAACAGCATTTATTTGAAATATGATTTCTTTAATAACTTTTGATCACTCTAATGTGTCACTGCTGAATAAAAGCATTAATTTCTTTAAATAAATAAATAAATAAATTGTACTGAACAAAAACTTTTCAATGGTAATGTGTATCAAATAAATAAATACATTTAAATAAATTCATGGTATTGTTCTCCTGATTAATCTTTAGTAAGCATTTATTTGTCTCTATAGCATCAATACTGAAATTTTGGGAGATATTTCTGGACAGTATCTCAGTAGGTTCTCACCTTGTCTGTGTCTGACTCGTACACCAGATGCCGGGCCTCTGCCTGCGCGTGGTCATAGTCCTGTGGCAGGATCCAGTGACGAATCTCTTCTAAATCCATCTTCCCGTCTTTATTCAGATCTCTGAAATCTGAAAACTGGTCTCTCTCAATCCTAACCCAGTCTGGCTCTGGACCACCATCTTCATGAGCAAACATGTCCGCTGTAAAACAGAAGAAAAGACTGAAAATGTCTTCCCTTGGATACAGAGCATTAAAAGAATAGTTCAATTTTGTCAAGCGTTTTAGTCTGTAAAACTCACAAAAAGTTATGGGTTTACAAGATTTGTGATACTTTCTGTCCTTCATACAAAAATGCAGATGAACCTACCAATGTATTCGTCCTCATCTACATGACCATCTCCATTCTTGTCAATGTCCTCTAGAGTTTCCTGATTGAAGAAAGTACAGTAACGGGAATGGGATGAATCAGTTACTTTATGAAATAATAGCATGATTTTCAAAAGTCTGCATAATTAAAGTGACAATAAGTACCACTGTCTAAAATCCAAACCCCATAATCTAAGTGACACTCACAAGAACCACAATTTCCTGCATGTGCTCAAACTCTTCTGGGTGGAGGAAAGCAGTGAACTCCTCTCGCTCTGCGGCTAAATCACCATTGATATCTGCAGCTTTAAACCTGCGTTCATCTCGCGGAAGCATCTTCTTGAAGCTGAACTGGTCTGTTGCATCTTCAAACTCTTCTGGATTGGCTGGGAGAAGAGAAGAAGTTGAATCCCATGACGGTGTCTTTTTTGACATCAATATTATACTTTTATTAAAAGTTTTCATTCAGAAATACTCACCAAGGTAGTAACCGTAAGTTGCTTGCTTATATTCATCCCATGAGATCTTGTTGTCTTTGTTCAGGTCATAGTCAGACCAGACTTTTGCAACGTTCTCATAGACGTAACGCTTCTGCACTCTCTTGATCCAGGCCTTGAGTTCATCAGTGGTGATATATCCATCAACATCACTGTCAATACGATCAACTATTTTCCTACGGAATTTAGTGCACAGTGCATAGAAAGAAAAGAGTGAATAAAATGGAAACTTACAGAGAATAAATATTAGAATGGACACTGAAGTTAGACATCTTTTCACCTCATATAAAAAGATGCGATCCCGCACGCTATCAATACTTGCTAAATATTGAAGTTTATTGTCACAAGCACAAGGGGCCGCGTAACAACATTTTTAATTCAACAGTGTTGTTGGACTATTCTTCCAACGCACCTATGGTTTTTTTTCAAGTGTGCTGAGTTTGTGTTGATTGAGTATGGTAGATCAATACAATTCCTATGAAAATAGATATATCGCACCCCAAAAATCGAAGGAAAAAAAGGAAAAGTAAGAAATGTGTGTGAGTGTATGCATGTGTGTGTATAATGTACATTTCTCCAATTTTTATATTGATATTTTTATTTATTTTTTTAAACATTTTTTATAGTATTTTATTATTAATAGTGACTAGTTCATTTCCCAGCATAAACATGAACATATTTAAACAGATATTTGCTATGGATGTTTTTATTATTATTATTTAATAATTTGCATTACTCAGTTGTGTCTCTCATTATTGCAATACTACCTTGATAACCTCAAATAAAATTCATGTTATATAAATATATCTCCTATTTTCATACTGTGATATTTATTTTATTTTTTTATAGTATTTTTTATTTTCTTTATAGTATTATTATTATTAATTTCCAGCATAAAGATGAACATATTTAAACAGATTATGCTATCATTATTATTTTGTAAAAATAATTAGCATTATTCAGTGGCATTTATTACTCAGTACACTGGTGTCTCTCATTATTGCAATACTAACTTGAGAATCTCAAATAAAATGCACATTATATATAGCATTTTAAAACATGAAATATTTTACCATTATTTTTTATATTAAAACACTTTAAAATTTATTTATTTATCTATTCATTTGCATTTCATCTTCAAGACATCATTTTCTTTAAGCAAAATATAATTTCTTATTTCTTTACGCTCATTTTTG
>JAUZSZ010000095.1:7079042-7090141 GCA_034780575.1 Labeobarbus marequensis | reverse complement strand
TAAAAATATCTGCCAATGGAATAAGTACAGTAAACTAAGCTTGTTTATAATTTTTCAAAAACAAGACTCAAAGAAATTGTTTCATTTTGCTTTTTGCTGTGTAAGTCACAAAGACACAAATGGCAGTGTTGCCTGGGAATAAACATGAATTATCTATTGAGTTTAGTATTTACCTTCTCTTCTCTTCTCTTTCCTTTCTCAGTTTAGACGATGTGTTATCATGCTGGAAGGCCGACCTGCTCTCTCTTGATCATCTTAAATCATACACAGACTCTGTCATATTCCAGCTGTATCAAGTCTTTAAAGTAACAGCGCTCTGTTAGCCTCTCACCCCTGACAGGCTAATGTAACAAACTCCAGTGACCACAGCTCATGACAACAAGCACCAGTTTTGTGCTCGGCTGCTCTCCACGGCTACATATTACAGCTGCGGCTAAAAGTCCTGTCACGGACGCGATTTTGAAAATAGCAGGAGAATGAGGATGACACGAGAGGGGATGTGCACCCTCTGTCCCCTGTCATTCCGTGTTATTGAGAACTTACCGGAAAAATCACCTGAGGGAATCAAAGTCCGTCTGGCTCCCGTCACAATCCACTTAACACAAGCTGATGGCTCCAACACTGAGGCCTCTGTCTATTTCTTCTTCCTTTCTGTTCCACTGTATCTTTTTTTTCTTTTCTTTTCCAGAAACAATGTATTTTGAGTACGGTTCAGGTCAACCCAAAATTCAATATGCTGATTTGAAGAACTTATAATCTGAAAACAAGATTGTTACGCACATAATAGCAGCTCAATAACTCTATACAGCAAAAAAATGGATCCTGAGAAGAGAAAACAAGAAATAAAGTCTCAAATATAAATTTCAAATAAAATCTCTTTAATAGCTCTTTTTTTCTCTCTCTTAGAGACTGATTGTGTGTCTAAATTTAAATTTAGAACTTTTGTTTTATTTGTCCAAAGGTTCTCAGATATGTTTCCAGTAATATTGTAAAATATTATTACAACTTAAAATAACTGTTTTCTATTTGAATATACTTTAAAATGTAATTTATTCCTGTGATGCAAAGCTGAATTTTCATCGTTAATGCATTCTTTGGTGTCACATGATCCTTCAGAAATCATTCTAATATGTTGATTTGGTGCTCAAGAAACATTTCTTATTATCCGTGATGAAAACAGTTGCTAAATATTTTTGCATAATATTGCATGATTCTTTGAATGGAATGTTAATAAGAACAACAGCATTTATTTGAAATAGAAATCTTTTGTAACATTATAAATCGCTTTTGATCAATTTAATGCATTCATGCCTTGCTGAATTAAAAAGTATTAATTTCATTCAGAAAAAAAAGTAAAAATCTGACCCCAAATTTATAAACAGTAGAGCATTTGTTTGTCAATGGTTCCACATTTTACATGTAAGTGAGTTTAAAATCAACACAAGCTTTTCTCATCAAATTTCCTGCTAAAGTTTTCCACATTCATTTAATGTATAATTCTAACTGTATGTCAATTATTGACTCAAATGTAAAAATAAAGATCTGAGGAAAAGTTGACGGGACCTCTATTAGGACTCCTGAGCTGTGAAAGCAAACTTTGAAAAATGAAACTGATATGTGGGTGTTGCTGCAAAGAACTACTGAAGACTATTGTAGGAGTGACATGCACTACTGTTGAGAATGTGATTAGAAAGCAAAGGCAGCTAATACCAAAACAAAGCATTTTCTATCAGATCTCTTGTCTGTACCTGAGCTCTATAGACCCAGGTCTGGACTCAGCAGGCCAGCACTGAAGGTAACGCCAGCATGGACTGAGCTGTAAATATGATTCAACTCTCTGGGGATTATTAATTAACATGAAACTCAGAGCAGAGAGCAGATGTTTGCTAGAGGGCATCTTTCATTTTATATCTACACATGAAACGCTGCATCGTCAGAGAGAGAAAGAGAAAAGTGCCACGTTTGAGAAATATTGTCCTATTTTTCATAATGTTTATTTAGTATTTAATTGTTATTCATGTTCAAATGATTTACAGTTTATGACGTTAACTGCTCTTATTAAGAGATAAATCAAAACAAAATAATAGACGCTATAAAGATTTATATTGTATCAAAGCATTGTTTCAGGAGAAATATGCACCTAATTATTTTGGACTCAATATTAGAAATTAAAAATGCAAAGCATGTGTACATACTGTTATAATGAGTAATGCATAATGCATAATGAGTACATATTGTTATCTTTTAATCAGTTCCATAAAATTAATCAAATGAACCATAATATTGTGGACAAAAAAAAAACATTAATGATTAGAATCTAATTTTACCTTATTTTCGCCATCTACATCTACCTTGTTATGAGGAACAGGAAGAGATGATTATTAATTATAGTTCCTTTGGTATATCAGAAAATGGCAGATTCATTAAAAAGAGCCATTATAAAGCAGATTGTAATAGGAACATGATCAATGTGAACTCAGGCATGGAATTTTTTTTTTACATTTTATTGAAAATAATATTTTTCAATTAAATCCTTAATGATGGTATGTCAGCCTTCCATAAGGCCTTAATTAATGCAATGGGTTTACTAACAAGGGAGAAAAATTACAAAACTAAAGTTTCATGAAATAACTTGTTTACTACAGTAAATATTAAAATAAACAGTGACACCTCAACAACCGTTCAGTAACCTCATAGCAACATCCTGACCACAACTGTAGCATAATGGCATTTGCATGCGCAAGCATAACTCACATTTTCAGAAAATTATATTTGTTAAATATTATTTGTAACGTAAATATTATTTTTAGATTTTTTTTAAAATGGCATTATTAAGTTTGGTTTATGCAATAAGTTTATGCAGAACAAAGATTTTTTGGTAATGATATTTTGATTTTTTGATAATGATATTTTGATTAAAGTATTATCATTTCAATATATTAATGTATCTATTCACGTTAACAGCTTAAAAGGAAAGGAAAGGACGTGACATGTGGCCAAGTATGGTAACCCATACTTGGAATTTGTGCTCTGCATTTAACCCATCCAAGTGGGTTAACACACAGCAGTGAGAAGTGAACACACACACAAACACACTGTGAACACACACCCGGAGCAGTTGAGGGTTCAGTGCCTTGCTCGAGGGTCTCACCTCAGTCGTGGTATTGAAGATGGAGAGAGCGCTGGATATTCACTCCCCCCACCGACAATCCCTGCCGGACCTGAGACTCGACCCCACGACCTTTGAGTTACAAGTCCGACTCTCTATCCATTAGGCCACGACTACCCCCAGTTAATTAGTTTATGTTAATGAATGCATTAGTTAACATGATCTAACCATGAACAACACCTCTGTTTAGCATTAGTTAATCTTAGTTAATGTTAACTTACACATTTTTTAATGTATCTATTCATGTTAACAGCTTAATTAGTTAACTGTAGTTAACATATTAGTTAACATGAACTAATCATGAACAATAATTGTAAACAGCTTTATTTAATGTTTGGTAATGTAAGACTTAATGTACATATTTACATTGTTATTCATGTTCATGTACTTCAACATTAACTGATGTGCTACTAACCTTTGTAAACTCTTTCTTAACATGATTTACCATTAACAAAGCACATATTAATGGAATTTGTGAACCTTATTGTAGTGTACACTACTTCAACATTAATTGATATGTTACTAACATTTGTAAACTCTTTCTTAACATGATTTACCATTAACAAAGCACTTTGTAGAATTTGTGAACCTTATTGTAAAGTGTACACTACTTCAACATTAACTAATGCGTTACTAAGGTTCACAAATTCTACAAAGTGTTTTGTTCAGTATACGTGGAGAGTATAAAGTGCCTATGAACATGAATAACAATGTAAATATGTACAGCAAGTCTACATTACCAAACATTAAAGCTGTTTACAATTATTGTCAATGATTAGTTCATGTTAACTAATGTGTTAACTAATGTTAACTAATTAAGCTTTTAACATGAATAGATGCATTAATATATGTGTAAATTAACATTAACTAAGATGAACTAATTCTAAACAGAGGTGTTGTTCATGGTTAGATCATTTTAACTAATTAATTAAATAATGTTAACTAATTAAGCTGTTAATGTGAATAGATGTGGTAATATATGTGTAAATTAACATAAACAAACATTAACTAATGCTGAACAGTGGTGTTGTTCATAGTTAGTTCATGTTAACTAATGAATTAATTAATGTTAACTAATGACACCTTATTGTAACGTTTTACCATTATTTCAGTATTAAAAGCAACTGAAAAAGACGAGAGTCAGTTTAATTGAATATGCCTTTATATATTTTTGTATTTATTATTTGCTAACATTTTATGTCATATTTTTGCAATGCAGGCTGCTTGTAATTTTGTAGTTGTGTTAAAAAAAAAAAAATTTAGAAAATCATAAAATGTTTTCTGTAGTGGCTTGGAGTGAAAATTGAAAACAATTACTTTTTTGTGTCCACAAAAAAAACAAAAAAAAAAAACAATGTGAAATTTATTATAGTCTGTGATTTTTCATATAATGTATTATTCTGTGAAGCCAAGACCTTTTAGTTCGAGTCATAATCTCTTCCAAAGTCCTAAATATCATGTCTAATACCTAGAGAATACAGTGTCTCTGTCATTTTCCGTACTGATGAGCAGAAAGAGTTTGGTTGTGCTTTGGCGTCTGGGGCCGGATTAAAGTCAGGAGACGAGTGCATAACGCTGTGAGGTATTCGTAGAGTCTCTACAGGAAGGTCAAGAATAACTGGATTATCTTAAAACACCTGATGCCTGAACAGATGTAATGATGTCCGTGGAAGTAATGCTATATAATCCAGATTTGATTCCTTATTTGGACAAATTACAGATTCTCATTAACCCCCCTTTATTTTTAAGAATCTCACTTTGTATTTTTTTCTTGAAAGCATAGTAAATATAACATATTCCTTAAACAAAGACCTTTGCTCTTGTTATTTTTCTCCATATATACAAACAGACACACATGCAGACAGGGGCCCGTCTGCCTTTTTCACAAGCCATTAGCTCCTGGAGCTACATCAGAAGGCTGGAGGAGACGAGAAACATTTCAGCAAGACGCAGATGTCGTGATCAAAAGTCAGAGAAGTTGCTCTGAGCTGCAGGGAGAATGTGTGTGTGTGTGTGTGTGTGTGTGTGTGTGTGTGTGTGTGTCATATACAGAGACAGAAAAATAGGCATGTTTCATCACACAGCCTTCACAGTCAAACTATCAAAATATCTTCATGGTTTAAAACATGTTGGACAAACATCTTTGCATGATTCTGGTGTAAATTCTCCTGTCATACCTAACAATTCTGTATGAAACCAGGACTGAAATTAAAAGTAAAAGTAAAAAAAAAAATCCTATTTAATTAAGAAAAGCAGATATTTTTAAGTTGTTCAGGAAAATGTAATAAATTACATCTGAGTCCTTAAGACATAATATCTGAATTCAAATCTTTACTGATTCATTTAAAAACAATGCAATTTTTTAAGTCAGTGAAGCATATTAAAACCTGTATCTAAATTTATGTAACATCCCAATCTTATGCTACCACACTAGATTATCATTAATACAACATTCTCTCTATTTGTTATTGAATCTTTTAAATGGATCTTAGCACTTGACTCATATTCCTTTTTCCATGTTATCCACAATTTATCTGTTCCAAAACATGGTATGATGGCTATGCAGACAAAAATAACTTAATCATGATGCCATTGGATGTATTTTATGGCAATCCCAGAAAATGTACTGGACTCAGTGAAAAATAAATTGAAGATGGTAGACAAACCGAGTGAAATGTTTATTATAAATATGATAAATATATATTGCCTGCTCTCAGGGTTAATATAGTTAACTAAAACATTATGAAATTACTTGAAATTAACTAAACTAAAATTTAAAAATGTAAAATTATTTCCTTTTTTTAGCTAGTTGCCAACTAAAATGAACTATTATTAAAAAGTCATAAAATTAACTAAAATTAAAATGAAAACAGAAAGTATAAAAATAAAAAATAAAATTTTAATAAAATCTATAATAGTAACAACTTGGTACTACTGCAAAGTACCAATGAAAATATTTTAGAGTAATGAAAATTGGTTATTTATGTAACATTTGTGTGCATGTTATGTATTTTTATGCTTATTAAAGAAGAGTCTCTCTTGTGGGGCATTGTTTATGTGTGGCACAAATTTTCTGTGGTTAAGTCTTCAGAATCAGTTTTTTATGTGGGTACATTTTAGTTAGGATTCTGCCACTTTCTTACAAAATCTTTGGTATGAATGTCTGTTAAAAACATAAGCATAAGCTGTGGCCTGGTGGTAAGCACAACCCACACTGAGCTGATGCACTCATAGGAGAAATATGGGTTTGAATTTGTATTGTGCAGTGGACTGAAAAATGTGTCATGCTCTAGTCATTTACATAACTTTCAAATTCCTCTATCAATAAAATGACAAACGATAAAAGATTATTACATTAAAATTGTTATGTCATGCAGGAATATATGTCCATTTATATTTGGATGATATTCATCATCATTGGAGAGGTGAACAGAATCAGCTGCTGCAAATTCCCCGTTTATTCCCACATAAAATCTGTAACACACACACACACACACACACACACACACACACATAGAGCAGATGGTTCATTTGTAGCTTCCAGATTCTGCAAAACGGGCGCAGAGCCAACTGGGTCATGCATGCACACACTGAAAGAAAAATATGGCACTATTTCTTTATTAAGACACACACATACACACACACACCATCCCTGCATTTCCCACTGCTGTCATAAGATATCTGCTATCTGTCATGCACTATGAGGTGTTGAATGCCCCTAAAATTAATTTGCCCCCCGCTGAGCCTCTTGATTGTAGGGAAAGCTGAGGTCAAAATGATATTTGTTGATAGGAAGAGAATGTAAACTGTCATGGAATAGGGAGACACTGCGCCCTTACAGATCACTCAAAATCAAGTGTCTCCTCATAATTGATTTCTCAGGACATGAGCAGGAAGAAATGGAGACCTTTGGGCTAAATAGGGGCAAGTGCCTTGTTTTATCCTGGCTTTTTTAACTCTGATGTGAAGAGGTTATGTGATAATAGTCTATGGAAGCTTTGTTCACATCCAGATAAATATCTCCTGCATGTCATTTGTGCCAACTGCCGTTAGAATTTTAAATACTGGGATCTGAGTGTGAGTAGGGGTGATTGTGTTACTTGTTGTTTTTTTATGTAATTTGTGTGATGATGTTAAATGTATTTGTGTGTTGAAGCCAAAGACAAATTTCCACTTGTGGACAATAAAGTGACTGAACTTAACTATGAACGTAGGAAACGGACAGTAGAGAATTGACAAGGATTGGAACCTCCTGCTGGCTGCATTTTTAATTTGTAATAGTTGGGTTGTGATCGTAGGTCAAGGGTCAAGGAATCATCAAGTTAAAGGGCTCGCAAAATCTTTAAAGATCATGCTGCCATGAACCAAATGTACAGTATAGCAGTATAACATGTGAGCATCTTTTGCACATTTTGTGTCTGTAAATCTACAAAATATTTACAATTTCTGGAGAAAAAAGAATGGTACAGTCCTTGCCCATGCAAGGGTATTTGATTTTATGTGGCTGTCAGGGCATTGCTACAGGGTTTCAAATGTGTTTTATTAGTCTTTATGATATATTCATCTTTAGAAATGACTTTTTCAATGTAAGTTTATGGGATTTTTCTCACTTGTTTATAGTCTGCCAGACAAAACTTTAAAATAAAATAAAATAAAATAAAATAAATAGTCTGTTGCCAATAGTGTAGATGACCGAAGGACAGCTCACACAAAACTTTCAAAAAAAGCAGCTTTCTGTTTGGTAACATTCACTTGACGAGCTAAACCTATTGCAAAATTCCCCCTTACATGAATTTCCAGATTTCCAAATGAAATGACTGCATTTCATCAGCAAAAATTCACAGAGGATCACAGTGGATGTGACCACACCTTAAGTCTGATCCTTTAGTAAAGCAACAGCACACCTCTCCTTCACGTCCATAACGCAAACATAATCTCATTTAACCTTTAGAAACATGTATTTCTGTACTAGACAGAATCTGAGCCCTGGTTTGAAATATAATAATCATTTTGCTGGAATAGCCTTTCATATTCATGGAAAATCCACTGAAGTCTCACTCTGTGCTGAGTCCAGTGGATGTCACCATCATAAATGTCCTCGCGACGCTGACTTTAAGCGAGGTGACCCGCTCTCACAGCGAGTGGTGCCTGAACTGCTGGACCAGAAGAATCAGCAGTGAAAGTATTGGGCAACTTTAGCATCCACCCTGCTGGGCCCTGCCATTTCGCCCACAGGGTCGGAGCCCCGACCGGTCAGGGGCACTTTATGTGGCTGCACTCATGGGGCTGTGGACAGGGAGTCATAGCAGGCACAACAAACAAAAGCAGAGGAAGGATTTCATGGGTTGTGAAGATGTCAGATGGGTGTCAGAGGTCTGAGGACTATAATAAACACAGCCACTAGAAAAAGACGGTTCATACTCACTCAAACAAGCACAAAATAGATTTATTCTCACATTAGGCACACATTCACTATTGTTCTGCAGAAAAATCTGTTGCAATTGGCAATTTTTGTAATTTGATACAAATTATACATGGATGATTTTTTTTGGATGTCACACTGTGGCTCAAAGGAAAAAAAAACTCTCCTTAAGAAAACACCTAAAAAAATATTAATCTCACATGTCTAGGCTATGTCTCAAATTTTGCTCAGATTTGCCAAGACACTAAAATTTAACATCATAAGTCAGAAAATTCAATATGAACTCAAACTTAAATTCTTCAATTATTATTTTTTTTTATTTCTCAACTAATTTTAAAAGAAACATCTTAGACATAAGAACATAGGCGAGAACGTCTTGAACTAAGAAAAACCAACCTCTGAGCAACAAACGTTTTCCCTATCATTTTAAAATAGTTTTTAGCTATACCTCGCATCTCCTTAATGTATATTTGTGTCACACTTTTAGGTTTGTTGATCTAACCTGAGTAACTCAAACATTTTGAGCCTATTAAAATGTTTTTGTCAACAGAGAACGGCAGAATATTTAAACAGAACTATGAATGCACCTACTAATCCTGCTAATTATAAATCAGCTGTCTGGACTCTAGGTGTGTGCACTGAGGGGAACATTAAAATGCATGATAATTAAATCAAGGCATGAGAGCAGAAATATTAGTGTGGGACGATCTCTCGAATCTATTTTATTGCTCATTTCTTTTAGTAACGTACAAAAGGTGGTACAGAGTAATGTTATGATGTTACTGAGAGACAAAAACAATTCTCAATCCTTTTTTATTTATTAATTTATCTGTAATTTCCACAGGCTGTTGGTCTTTTTCTCATTGCACACAGTAAACAGTCCTCTAGCGCCTCCTAGTGACAGACACTGCCATAGCAGAGTCACTATGCTGGTCAAACCTCAAAGAATAAAAGAGCAATTTCAAGCATTTAAAAGAAAGAAAATCACTGTTTTTCAGTCTTCAACCTTGATCTTGGCTCTGAGATGAGATAAAATCACTCTTCTTGGTGCGTTTATGACAGAAGTAGCTTGTGAGTCGGATAATTAGTGAATTGTACATGGTCAGTCGTCTAATAATATGATAGTAAAATCAAAATATTATTATTGTTTTGAAATTTAGAGCAGTGGAGTCTTACAAAGCAAGTAAAATAATTTTTAAAATGGCTACAAAACACATTTCTCTCGCTACCCCTTACGAAAAATAACCATGGTTTTACTACAAATAACAAAAAACAATAATAAAAAACATGGTTACTAGTTAAATCATGGTAACCACAAATTAACCATGGTTTTGCTACATTAGCCATATATTAACCATGGTATTTGTAGTACAACTAATACAAATGGTAGGCTAATCAATACACCAAAAAACTAAAAACCTGTTTAGGGCTTACTTAACTTTTACTATAATTAAACCGTGGTTAATTTTCCTAAGGGACTGGGTCTGACTTTCCCAGCAATATTTTTGTGATCGTTGGCCTCAGATTTATTTCATATCAAGTTCAAATCCACATTCAGTCTCTCTGTGATTCATTCTTGCTGTTTTGAGAGGGAAACATGGTTCAGCGTGACCCATCTGTGACACTTGTCATGTATAGGACGGTTTGACTTCCACTGCGTCTCTGATCCTGAGTGAAAGGAGATGGAGAAGGGGGAATGTCTGCTCAGTCAGAAAATGTGTTGTGATAACACGGATCTAGTATCCTCTCTCTGATGTGTCCTAAAGACACCTAACATTTCTTGCAGCAGATTGTTGACCTTGAATTCACATGTCTGTGGTCTGTTTGAATATTGTACGTGTAAAAACGATATAAGAAATTGCATTTAATATTAGAAATTGAAAGGGATAGTCCCCCCAAAAATGAAAATTCTGTCATTATTTACTCACCTTCGCATCGTTTCAACATGAAACCTATATGACTGTCTTTATTCTATGGAACAGAAAAGAAGATATTTTGAAGAATGTTAGCAATCAGGTAGTTTCTGTTCTCATTGACTTTCATTATATGGGCAAAAATACTATTGACGTCAATAAGGGTTGCCAACATTCCTAAAGATATCCTTTTTTATGTTCTGCAGAAGACAGAAATGGATAGAGGTTGGTAACAGGTGGACTATCTCTTTAAAATTGTCATCTTTTACCTCCCTCAACATGTCATTCCAAACCAACAAGACTTTATATCATGGAAAGACAAAAGTTTTAGGTTTTTTTTAACAAAAAAATATCCTGTCATTATTTTTAATGCAGTGAATGTGGGTGAGGATTCATAATCACAAAATGACTAAACAGAACCATAAAAGTATTAAGAAACTACTCAAAACTAAAACTATTCAAGTACTTGATTAGTTGAGTCAGATCTTTTTATGAATCAGTTTATCTGTTTCACAGAAATGACCTAAATGATTTGTTCATTATTCAGACTGATCCAGTTCAGAAGTATACAATATAAACTTGGCTTGTTTGTTAC
>JAUZSZ010000095.1:6746405-6756483 GCA_034780575.1 Labeobarbus marequensis | reverse complement strand
GCATTTCGTTGCCTTGTACCTGTACTTGTGTAATGACAATAAAGTTGAATCTAATCTAATCTAATCTAATCTAACAGTTGTTTTTTTTAAATAACCTCGTACTTCAGCTTCTCATCAGATCTTATGACCAATCACATGTTCTCCAGAATCTGCGAAGAGTCCCGCCCCCAACACTTTAAATAAGATGCTGAAGCTGCGACTGAGATCGGTCACTTGTTCACAGTGTTAGTATTTCCTATATGGTGAATGGCACGTAGTGCACAATGTACAGTAGGTAATAGGGAACAGTGTAAATATGCTTTCGATTGGGGCAAATGAGGTCTGGTTTCGCGTTGTGTCATGCGAACCACGGCAGCACGCACAGTCTGATCCAGACTTTGGCTCCGGTCCAGAGACGCGATCGCTCGGAACGAATCATATGCGTGAGTCAGCATATGTTAAACACTTTTAAAACTACACAGCCTCAGTATGATTATGATCACTATTTTGTTTTAGTAAGATTTTCATATTGAATCTAGGGGATAATCTTTTAGAGTGTGGCTGTCAAATGCGGCTTTACCGAGCTTAACGGCTCTGGCCTGAGTAGATACAAACAAAACGCTATTGGCTATTTTAAAAAGGGGGCGGGGCTGCTCGATATATCCTGCCCTGTCTTCCTGTTTCAGTTGAAGTTACGTGACCACATAGAATAACGCTGCGTGTTTCAAGGATCTCAATGATTGGCCATTGTGTTCAAGTGCTCAACAGATATGACTGTGATTGGCTACAGTGATCATGCTTCATGATCTTCACCGAGTGCTCACACAGAAGCACACCAATCACAGTCATATCTGTTGAGCACTTGAATACAATGGCCAATCAGGGGTGTTTAAGAATCCGCTCAACAGCACTCAAATGTTAGTGGGAAATGGACGTTTAAAATTTCAGTACCGACTCATATTGCAATCGATACTTTTGACAACACTACTTCACTTTTACTGTAATAAAACCATGGTTAAGTTTTGTACGCGAAGCAGCTTTCTGTTGGTCAACTTGGAGAGTTTTGGTGCCAAAATCTTGAATGTGTGAATTCCTATTAAAAAGGCAAAAACTTGCCAAAGAACAGTAAACGTGTCTGCACTTTTAGCTGCTTTTTCACACAGTGAATTTCTGGGCGAAAATTCTACAATTAAAAGAGTAATACAATTAAAAGATACAATTAAAAGAGTAATCTATGATTTATATTACTGAGTCAAAGGCATAGCGATGACCATAATTTTACTAGCAAAAATACTGATCCGAAACAGAAGGGAAAAAAGAATTTTTGGTTTCAGCCGAAATAGTTTGGGAAAGCAGAGAACTTCTTCCATTACGTATTTTGTTTCAGTGTCTATTTCATGCATAAAACATGGATAAACTACAACAGGTATGTTGTACACATACTTCACTGTGACCAAATATAATTCTAGAATAACAATATATAAAATTTGTTCAACTTAAATATTGAGAGGCGACTTGTTGCTGAAGAACTTTACCGTGACTAGTTTCATTTATTACCTGAAAACACAACACCCAGAAGAGCATACTGAGCTCAGTTACTCAAATTTAATAACAAAAACTTTATTTTTGGTTTCAGTTTTCGACTACATGGGGAAAAAATTGGTGTAGGATTTACCTATAAACATTTTCCACTCAGAAAATTTCACAAATGATGACAATGAAATGGCACTGAATTAAACATGAAATTTTGTAGTAGAAATAGTACTTTAGTATAGCATAATAATAGTATAATCTTTATTTACAACTTCAAAAAATAATTCTTTACAAAGAAAGCTCCAAATATTTGCAGTATTTTACAGATATGATATGGCTTTTAATGCATCCTATCTCTGAACTCTCAGCTAGACGTTTGCATGCGGCACAATTAGAAGAAGACAGGATTATTGTTAGAGAGGAGATGTCGGTTTTAGCGTATGCTAAGACACCCGTCACCGGCATCCTTTAAGCTGTTTAACGGATTTCTCTCTGCCTGTGCGCTCACCTTTAAATCTAATCTCTTTAAGAAGGATTGTCATTACTACTAGACTGGACCTCTATCACCCATCTGCAGCAGGCCCAGTCAATGACCTTCAGTTCTGGACGCGATCGAGTTGTTTTGGACATAACATAACCTGCCAGTAAGTGAATATTGTATGTCAAAGTCTGTCAAGAAGTTGAACCACCATAACCATGGTCCAATTGGCTTGATGTTGAATCACCTTCTTGTACTTTTCCTTTAGGCTTGTCCCAGTAAATTGCAGACACCCTTTTACAAAACTGAAAGGACAGCACAGATGGCTAAGTAGGTCTTTCAGGTTGGGCTTCACAGAGATGCTCAGAAGCACCAATGAAAGCTATTTTTAGGACCCACCTGACAAATTTGGAGCTTGTGATGGAGAACAGTTGAATTTTATTCATTTTCTCCAAGAACTGATTATGTATTCATCCATTAGATTGAGGTGAACTGAGTTCACTTGGGTGGTTTGCATATGTGTTTTTATCGAGTATTTTATTCAGTACATCAGGATTTTAAAGTACATATATGAGCAATATCACACGAGTAGATGTGCAATATGGCTGTATATCGGCACGGCTGTGATTCGGCAGTAGGCACGAGGCCGCAGGTAATCACAGCGTGCCAATATACCGCCATATCGCATGTCTACGAGTGTGATATTGCGTTTATACAACAGTTTGAGGCAATGCATTTTTTGATGCAGCTGTGCTATTTTAACATTCTTATGCGGATTTGAGCTGTTTTGTTGAACCGTAGTTTCATGGGATTTGTACCGGAGCTCTTTGTCACTCAAGTGCAATGCTGTATCGCATGAGCTGTGACGGCAATGTTCAAAAGTATCAGTTTTCAAATCGCGTAGGGTGTTAAAATTGTTTGGAAGTCATAACATAATATTCTGCAAGTAATTGTGTGAAAATTAGGCTTTATTAATCAAAACTCTGTACCTGTAAATCATACTTTGTGTGACAAGGAATAAAAGTTGTTGGAGTTTTACTGCCTCTAGTGTTCATTTCAACTGCAGTGATTCGATACATTTTTTCAGTTTTGCAGAAATGTGTATAGAGGCATGTATTTCCAATGAGCCTAGGTTGAGATCTTTATAACTGTATAGCAGACTGCTTACATAAAATTCATTTTTAAATATCAGTTACATATTAAATATCAGAAAGCGGTTGAATTTTATTCATTTTCTTCAAGAACTGAGCATATATTTGTTTCACAGATGTAGATGAACTGAGTCCACTTGGGTGGTTTGCTTAGATGTTTTACTGTTGAGTATCATATTTTATACATCAGGCTTTTATGGCTCATATATTATGATACAAGAAACTTGAGGAAAAAACACTTTTTTATTTTTTATAGATGCCCAAACTAAGCAAAAATATGAAATTTTGTGCAGTAAAAGTAAGATTAGACTCTGAACGTTTATAATATAGATCTATGAGATCTATGTAAATCTATGATCTATCTCAGGGTTCCTCAGATCTTTCCCTGGAGGTCCAATCTGCTGCAGAGTTTAGCTCCAACCCTGATCAAACTCACCTACCGGTGATTTTCTAATGATCTTGAAGACTCTGATTAGCATGCTCAGGTGTGTTTGATTAGGGTTAGAGCTAAACTCTGCAGGAGTGGTCCAGATTTGAGGATGCCTGATCTATCTTTATAACTGCTTAATTTGCATTAACTGATCTATCAAATATCAGAAAACTGTTGAATTTTACTTGCTTCCTCTAAGATCTGACTGCATGTTCGTCCATCAGTTGTAGGTGAACTGAGTCCACTTTGGTGGTTTTAATATTAGAAGCATCGTCTTGTAAAATTGCTTCCTGTTTTATTGCACCAAGATGCCTGAAGTCGGTTCCAGTGTGGCGTAATGTTCATCAGCCACGTCAAGGGGGTATTTGACTTGCTTTTGCACCTTTTATTATTGCTGGAATTATCTGCCATATTGGACTCCATTCAACAAAGCAATTGTTCCATTGTTTGCAGAGAGATGGTACCGGAGGCTATTTGGCTAGAACCACTGTTGCCTTTCATTGCAATGCATAATTTCCATATCACAAATCTTCACAAAAGCCCCTCCGTTAAAAAGCCGTTTGAATGTTTGCCTCGATTTTATGTCTCCTAGCAAAGTGAAACAAAGTGTACTCCCAATGAAAGAATTTAATTAGTCCCGTATTATGCAGTTTTCCCTGTTTTCCCTCCTGTTCTGTATTTGGATGATCCCTGACACACAGGGGCTGATTATTTTCCGAGTCGCGTGCTTCCTCTTTACTGCTCTTTGTAATGTGTTGTTAAATTGAAAACACTGATTCTAGTCCCCCTGAAGCATGAGGGCAGGAAATGAGAGCAGTAGTTGTGTGTTCGGGAACATTTCCTCCGTGTCTTTGCTCGGTGTGTGGTTGGTGGTCAGAATCAGCGTTGGTTCTGCTCCAGATCGGAGCGAAGCGTTTGGAGCTGGTGAAGCTCGACCACATGAAGCACTGGCGCATGATTTACAATACGGTTTGTTGTGACAACAGATGGTCTTAATGGTTGATGTTATGTTGTTAGGGTTATTGAACGCTGAATCATGCTGCAGTGTACTACTATACTTTACTATACTGCTGCACTACATTGCTATATACTATTCTGCCCGAAATAATGTACTAGATTGAACTATTCACTACTGCATTGTACCATATGGGTGAAATCACACCAGAGTATTATAGCATTAAACTGTATTGCATGACAATACTTTACTGTACTTTATTGCGCAATATTATCCAACACTGTATTATACTATACTATACTGTACAATACAGCAATTTGCTGTACTATACTATACTTCACTGTGCAATACTATAGTACTGTACTAATGCTATACTATTTTGAATGTAGTTTTTGTTAGTAGTTTCATTTCATTTCATTTTTCAGTTATTTTTTGTTTAGTTTTTGTCCACTATATTTGTTTTTAATTTTACTTTAGTTATGTCTTTTAGTAATTGCATTAATGTGTTACTGGTGCAGTTTTGCTTTAGATCTTCTTTTGTAAATTACTTTGTATAAAAGTGTCTCCAAAATGCATAAATGCAAGTTTTATAAAAACAAATCAAATTGTTCCGGACAGTTTGTTATGATTATATAGTGTGTTTTCTTTTTTAATAATGGTGGTTTGCAAAGGTTAACATTTTTCTGATCTATTCTGTAGCAAAAATGAAAATTAAATTAATTAAATTATAATTAAACTGAATATCATTTAATTCTATTACATTTTTTTTTTACTAGTAACAGTTTTTATTACTATATAAATACATTTATTTAACATAATTTTAATAGATTAAATAATAAAAAAGTCTTTTCACATAATTTAATTTGAGTAGACCTTATTCTGCAGATGAGCGCAAAAAAAAAAAAACAAGTTGTGGGTGTTATGTGCTTTCTGACACTGTACCATACAATCAAAACAATTAACGATATATAATTCTGTACCTCAAATTTATAAAATAACTTTTATTTTATTTTTAGATGAATTATTCCTTATTACTGTTGCTTTTTGCTTGCTTATTTGGGGTTTATAAGAAATTTGTCAATAATACCGATTTGACCGTGCTGACACTGTCAGATGAGAACAAAACTTGAACTGAATTGAGCAGAATAATGGCATTATTGTCTTCTGTAGAGCTGCTTTAAAGCTGAATTAAGTTTGTATTACAGTATCTTTCCTATCTGTACTATATAAAGGGCTATATAAATAAGGATTACTATACTATACTATACTATGCTATGTTCTACCATTCTTGAAAGTTCCTTAGAGTATCATGTAAATAGCATGGTACATGGATTTCACTACTATGGTATAGATACAGTATTCCCATTTGATGCCATCACTGTACTATGGTACTGTAATGCCTCAGTACTTTTTTTGTGCATGGTTGTGTGTCTGTTGGCAGTCGCCCACAAAACAGATCACACACACGGCCTGACTCCTGAGAACATGCCTGACTCACAGGAGCTGATCTGAGGGTCTTTCTGCCGTAGAGCTCTGGATGTGACAGCGTCAGCTGAGATAAAGATAAATGAGTTCATGTTTCAAGAAGATGTGTTCTGTTATCTCTGGAGTGACTGCTTTTGACAGCTTAGGGTCACAGCAGCTCCTGTAGAGATTATTTTTGGGAAACCTCGCAGTGGGATGCCACTGTTTTGTCATGTATGTGTGTGTGTGTCGACTCTGCATGCTGCCTTGCTTTATATCAGCATTTATTTCTCAGCTTGTTCTATTCTTTTCATTGCGTGTGTCTCTGGTAATGTTTCCAGCACATAACCAGTCGGCAGACCGCACTTGGCTGTCCTTTTTCGAATGTTCCACCGTGATAGTGTCTTATTTTGAAGAGTGGAGTCCAGCCAGTCGGCTGAGTGTTGAGTGTGTTTGGGTGACCTCCACTGCTGTTATTCTGGGTCAAGCTGAGTTGTACGGCTGACTGCGTAAACACATACTCACACACACACACAACAGACCCACCAGAACAAGCTCAAATGAGACTTGATAAAAATGTGATGCACTCTAAAAACTGAGGCACTGTATTTTAAGGTGTACATGTACTTACTATTATAATAACAATAAATTAATCATGCAAGTCACCCTAAGCCAAACCCTAATCCTAACCCTTACCATATAGTAAGTAGTAATGTAGTTGATTAATATTACTCAGTACCTAAATGTGTAATTACACTGTAACAAGCACACCTTAAAATAAACTGTAACCCTTAACTTTTTACAAGTCTTAAAGGTGTGAAATCAATGAAATAACAGATTGAAAATATCTGAGAAGATATGATCTGTGTATTTGTAAATTACACTTAAATTACTTTGTTATACTGAAATTTAGGGATGCACCGAATGTTCATCAACCAAAATTGTTCTGCCGAAAATAACAAAAAATGCTCTTTCGGCCGAATAAGTGAAAAGACCGAATAAATTGTAGCGCACAATCTGCGCTGATACAGTGTTACTCGTCAGTTGCTCAGTAACATTTTTATGATTTTTTGCAAGGCATGGATGTGACAGTGTGATACATGCAAAAAACATCTTCCCAAGTTCTTAATGAGAATCATTTATATATCTGCTGTTGTCAAAAAAAATTAAAAAAAAAAAACACTGAGGTTTTCCTGGGAGTTTCTGCCAAAATAAAAGCTCCATCAACATTCATAACTATTAGTATTGTAATTTTACTGTTGTTCTGTAAAATAAAAAAAGACAATAATAACTGCAATAATAATAATAAGTACATGTAGTGTGCAAATCTGTAATAGATTTGTATCTGTGGGATCTGAAATATTTTCTTATGTTTTAAAAGAATTCTCTTCTGCTCAGCAAGGCTGCATTTATTTGTACAGCAAAAAATACATGCCTGATTCAAGAAGGGGTTTTTGAAAAAAAAAAAATATATATATATAATATAATATATATATATTATTACCAGCTTATTAATTTTAAGTTAAATTGTGCTTTGTTGCTATAATTTCTTCTAGAATGTAAAAAAAAAGTTCAGTGTTAAGTAAATATTTTTAAACTGTTGTTTTGTAATTGATTTTTTTCTTTGAAAAGCACAACAAAAACAGTAAAAAGCAAAATTTGGGTATTTAATTTAACATAGGGAAAAAATGCAAAAAAAACATGTTCGGCCTTCGGCCCAGTGTTTCATTTTGCTCGGCTTCGGCCAA
Source organism: Labeobarbus marequensis (assembly GCA_034780575.1). Lineage (NCBI taxonomy): Eukaryota > Metazoa > Chordata > Actinopteri > Cypriniformes > Cyprinidae > Labeobarbus > Labeobarbus marequensis. Next base: position 6,748,745 of record JAUZSZ010000095.1, on the reverse strand, counting down.
GAATTTTATTTCAGTGCATCCCTATTGAAATTATGAATGTACATAAAATAAACGATAAGGGATATCGATATGGAATGAGTTATAATTGTTTTGAAAACGTATTGGTATAGTTTCTCCATTCTCAAATAATTTGATTGAAATTTAACAAACATATACTTTAAAGAAACTTTTTAAGTGTTATTAAAGTTTAGAAATATTAATGTGGAATGAGTTATAATTGCAGTTCTTAAACTGAGTATAATTTCTTCATTCTCAAAAAGTTTGATTAATATGCAACAAAAATGTAACACATTTTAATAAGATTTATTTTGGCATGTCCAACTCAAAGAATCACTTAGATTGATCAGTTATTTTATTTAGTTAGTATAGTTATTTATTATCGTGAAATATACAAAGCCACTGAATAATTTTTTTGTAGTGTGTTTATCCACTGTCCTGAGGTCGGAAGTGAACAATAACTGGGAATCGGTTGAATAAATTTACTTCCAACACTCAGTCTGTGAATATTATATGCTTAGTACGGTATGTACGTACTGTATTGTTTTGATGAATGATGTGCTTAATTTTCCATTACGACACATTTGAAGATACAGTACAGTATATATGTTTCAGAAAGCGTTCGCCTCCCTGTGGAGCCATCATCCTCTGGTTTTCGAGAATGTGGCTTCATGCAGCCAAGCAACACAACTAAGAGATCCCTCCCACTTTTGACTAATGAGACATTCAGGATTTTTTACGTTAGTAAGGAGTAATAGTTTCAACCTCTACTCTCATGTGAGAGAACTAAATAAGTATGCAGTATGAAAAATAAAGCATATTAGAATGATTTCTGAAGGATCATGTCACACTGAAGACTAATGATGCTGAAAATTCAGCTTTGGTCACAGAAATATACTACATTTAATAATAATTTATTTGCTGCATTATCTAGTGGAACACTGACTGCAGTTTCCTGGAAAGAAATGAGAAGCGATGAAATACTAAACAGTTTTCTCTCTTCCTGTCTGTTGCTAGTACTGGAATGAAATGATTTGAATTCAACTCTCAGTAGTGAACATTAATGCTAGCAGATGGAAATGTCTTATCAGTAGTTAAGTGCCTCACGGCTTACATTAGCGTACTTGTGTTGTGTCTGTTCACTGTAGCTTAAACAACCACAGCAACATTTCTCTTTCAGCCCATTTCAAAGCTGATTATTTGAGGGGTTTCAGAGTTTTAAATCCCCTAATGCCTAGCTAAATGATATGAGGAGACGTTAGCTGAGAACATCATCACGGTTGAAGAAGCATCACTAATCATAATGAATACTTATTAGCATCTTAGTAAAGTATGAGAATTAGAGTGTATGAAATGAAAATTCTGATTGTAATACAGGGACGTTAAGATGTGTCTTATATTAAAATAGTTGTTTTGGAGAGTGGGGTGGAGAAGACTGAGCGCAGGAGGCAAATAGAAGCTAATTATGAGTTAATTATGCACACTTCGTTAGAGCAACGTGCTGTGGTCACATGACTTCTTTTCCAAAATCCATTCCTTTTTCTTGGCATTAATGCATTAATTCAGTTTTTTTAGGATATGGAATCAACAAATGTTTACTGATATTTCAGTTGTTCTTTGCTGTACAAGGTTGTACTTGAATTTTTGGCATAGGTTTGCATATAAAATATGAGTTTTTTGTACACACTAGGAAGATATGGTTAGATTATCTTAACCACCTGCTGTGACTTGAAATATAATGAACTGCATCACTTAACTGCCCCTTTATATTGTAGTTCTTAACAATAAGTGTTCAGCTGTACAAGATCTGTGGTGTCTGATTGCCTGTATGCAGATATTTTTAGCTAATTTATTTCTCTAGCATCTCATTAGACTGTACGCAACTGTGTGTTGTAAGTAACAAATCATTTGCTGTTGCAATCAAAATGTCACCGCACACAGTTGGATTAATGGATTATTAAACCTACTTCACGTTTAGTGACTGTGGTGTTCTTATTAGTGGTAATGCTTACCAAGTATGACAGGTCTGTTTTTTTGTTTTGTTTTTACATCCAAGACATGTGTTCATATAATACTTACCAAGAATTCAGTTGTATTTATTAATTAATTTATTTATTTATATTCCTTTTACTTTTTTAAATAATTATGTTGTAGTTTTATTTTCATAGTTTAACAACAACAACAATAATAATAATAATAATAATAAAATATAGCATTTTTTATTACATTTATTTAATTACATTTTAGTCACTGAATTAGTCATACTCTTACGTGGTTTTTTTTTTGGTTTTTTTTGAGGAACGTCCTGCCTTGATTAGCTTCAGGATGTTATTGTAATTGAAC
>JAUZSZ010000095.1:6228518-6239728 GCA_034780575.1 Labeobarbus marequensis | reverse complement strand
TCATGGTAATAGCGCCGGTGGTCTCGGCCAGGTGTGTGCTTTGATGGAGGGGGGTCCTTTGTAGATGGTCCTGGGATTGGAGACAGAAGGAACGGAGAGTCTGCGTTCTCAGAGACACACCAGTAACTGGTGCCTGGGGAGCATACAGAGGTGACAGGAACATCCTGGCTGTTATGAGATGTGAGACCATTGGTCATGTCCTCTTCACCTGAGGAGGACACAAAAAGTGAGTGTCACTGATGAAGTGTAATGTCAAATTATTACATTGTCATCAATTACAGGCAAATATAAAATAACAGAGGTAAATATGAATGGATGGAGATGAATTTTAAGTGAAAATGTATTTCTGTCAGTCCTTTTTGTGCATATCTTTTTTTGTTTTTTTTTAAATAATCTGTATAGGTATATTCACAACATACTACATGTGCATGTTATACTGGACAAAAATGATTTATTTATTACTATTACTCAAATAGGACTGTTGCTGAGAGTCTAAAAGTCATTCTCAAATATATTAAGTGAAGGGAAACACCAAAGTTAGAAACTTTATAAGAAAATGTGAAAAATTTGTATTTTTTGGTATTTTAAAATATGAAAATTATTCTGTATTTTGTGATACACAAATTATTTTATTTATATCTAATATATAACAAAAATGTCAAATGTCATAATAAATATAACATTTTATATCATGTTAAAGTGTTTTTTTTTTTGTATACAAGCCCATTTATGCATCTATTAAAAATCTGTCAGCAAATGATTATTAATGTAAATAATAAGTGGTAGAAGTATTTTAATTTTAATATTGTTGATAGACTTAAAGTCATTCTCAAAAGACAACAAAGTTAGTAATCTCATCAGAAAATTTGCTAATTATTTTGTATTTCGGAAAGATAATTAAAAAAAATGTTAACGACTGGTGAGTATTAAACAAATATTAAAGTCAATTTTGTGCATAAACCTACAAATATTCTGTCAGCATATATGTATACATTCAGATATTATTATTATTATTATTATTATTTAGCGTATGTTGCTGATAGGCTAAAAGTCATTGTCAAATATTAAAACTAAAGTTAAGTTCATATGAAAAATATGCTAATTATTTTTTATTTCGGATATTTTATGATATTATTTATTCATAGTTAATATTCAATAATAAAAAATGTTGCTATAATGAATTATAAAATGTATATTATAAACTGTCAGCATATTGTTATTTTTACTACTGGTATTAGTCTCAAAATTTTAAAGGATTCAAATAATTTTTCATTTAAGAAAATAATAACGCCAATAATAATTTAGCAAGCTTTAAACGGATATCAAAGTGAAAATGTGGTCTTTCAGCAGGCCCATTTTTAGCACAACAAGGGGGCGGTGGCATGGTGCAGTACCGCCGTGTCTCCGCTAGGTGGCATCGCGTATACATATGCAGCATGGTTATTTTGCCTTTGTTTATAGTGGAGCCCGAAAGATTAGGGGCCATGCCGCTGCATGCCATTGTTTGTCACTTTTTTACCGCTCCCAAAAGAGAGCCATCGATCAAATGGTCAAAGTTAAATGCCTAACACAACATTTACCTGCTGAGAGGTCCCCCAAGTGTCCCCGCTGCGGTGTCGCCTCCTCTTCCTCAGCTTTTATTATTAATGAGCGAGATTCTGTCTGCTCAGCTTTGTGCACCGACTCTCTGGACTCCGCTTCATCCATACCTGTGTTATGTGATTTTAACCTACAGGATTCGGACCTTTTGTAAGTAGAAATGTCACAACCGGAGGATTTCGTAGATGCATTCGTTGGGCGGTTGACTAAATATCTGAAACACGCACTCACCCATTACAGTGTGTGCGGTGTCTGTCTCTGCACTGAAGCCTCGCCGCTTTTTGATTTAAGTAAACTTAACTTCACGAGACGATACAAGTCGCATTTAGATCGATGTTGGAGTGCAGATCTGTCAAATGCTCGGTGCCTTTAAGCGGTCTCCTATTTGTATTTAGATGTTCTGCTTGTCTTCAGGGTGGAGAGCCGAGCTAGGGGCCCCTGGGGCTCCTTTAGGGGCTCCTGGGTAAATTTAAAGAGACAGTAGCGGCTGTGATGTAGTTACGGGTGCACCATGGGGCCCATTTTGAAGCTTCCATTTTATATTTTACATAACATTGTAACCAAAATTATGAATTTTGTACATGCCATTTAATATTGAATTAAATCATGAATTATAAAATAGGATTAAATAGATTTTGTTTTCTAGTTTTGATTGGTACGTTTATTTACAGACCGTTTTTTGGGGGGGAAACTGTTATTCTACATGAAATGACAGTGTAATGAAATTTTATTATTCATATTATTGATATTTTATGTGTTTCTTATATATGTATCCTTGTGTATTTTATTGTAAAATTGATTTTTTTTAATTAAATTGCATTCAATATTAGAAAAGTATGGATAAACATACATTTATGTTACATTTGTCTTATAGGTTTAAAGAGTGCATCTGTAAGTATGTATGTGTGTGTGTGTGTGTGTGTATATATACACACACACATAAGATAGATAATGCCTATAATAATAAAGCAAAGTAAAATTTGGTATTGTTAAAGCCACTGTTTAAAAATTCATGAGGGACACAAAATACATCTTTTTTGTGTGTAATTCGTGTAGATCTACCGGTTATTTTTAAATACTGAAATATTAAATATACAACAAAAAATTAGAAAACTGAAAATACCTTTAAGTTATCTGCACCTGATTCATATTGTCTATTTTTGTTTTTTTAATGCAAAATGTAAGTGTGTCGAGGCTGGCACTGCTTTAAGATCATTCGTCCACGCACGCGCTGCAAGTTCCTACATCCTGGTATTTTTCACCTTTGTCAAGGCACCGATAGAAAGAAAGAAAGAAAGGCTGCAACGGGAAGCGACTGCTGTGTCCTGAGACTGAGCTTAAAGAAAGTTAGGTGCATTTACCAGGTAAACAAACGCATGCTTCGTGCACTCGGTGTTGTCATGATGCCTTTTCCTTTAAAGATACGAGAGTCCACGAGCTGACAGACAGACCGCAGCTCAGGAGGGCAGATCGGGAAGACAACATTGTCTCTGTCATAGAGGCAGCGACAGCTTGTTCAGTAAAATCACTCCGGTGTTTGCTAGGATGCTTTTTTTTAAATATAAATTATATAAATATAAACACACGCTGCCACTGCAGTGTCAAAACAAAACGCTAGAGTTAGCTGGAGAAATCATCAGCTTGTGATTGTGAGATAAGATTTAAAGTGACAGCAACGTGTTTATCCCCTCTTTGGGCTCTGTTTGAGTTTAAGTTATCCTTTACTACACGTTTTATTCATATGAGCATATTTGTATGCTTTCGATTCAAATAGTTTTGTAAGAAGCCTCTTTCTTTAGCAATTGTAATTTAGCAGTTGTGATGTTTTTAAACGAGTAGTTGAGTAAAAATTAAAATCGAGCATTGTTTACTAACATTCATGTTGTTTTAAACCTGTATGATTTTCTTTCTTTTGTGGAATGCACAAAAACATATTTTTCAAGAATGTGCATGCTGCTCTTTTTGATACAGTGAACGTAGACGCAGAGACTATCAAGCTCCAAAAATGCACCAAAACATTAGTCCAGAAAAACCTGTAAGATAAGGAAAGAAGAAATCACTTGGGAGCTCCATGTGTGACAATCTGGCACTGATATGTACATTTAGTCATATTATTCATATTTGCATATATTTTACGCATAGCGACTTGCAAATGAGCAGTACTACAGTATGATTAATCGTAGGGAGACAGTGACATAAAAAAATGCTGCAATACAAAATCCCAAAATTGACTTGAAAAGCAGATAGGGTAGTATTAAGATTATCGTTCATTATCAGCGTGGTTTTGCGCAGCTTGTCAGTGAATAACGGCTCTGTGTAGTAAATGCTGCTCAATGGGGAATCACACACGTGATGGCATTTACCGCTAATTACAGAACTAGCTTTACTGACAAGATGCGCATTAATTATCGCCCGATATTTATCGTGCATCCCTAATTAAGTTGGAGATAAGATTTGAAGTAACTTGGTAATGGTTGTGGACCCAGTGTGAGTTGTCTTCAGACATTTCTCCAAGATTGAAGAACAATTTGTGACAAAAATGATTGAAAAACGATTCTTCCCATACTTGCCTATACTTGAATTGATTTAATGTCAATGCTTGCATAGCAGTGCTTGATGTTCCTATAAATTCATATCAGCATTGCAGACACAGCATGTGGGGCACATTCTCCCTGGGCCCCAGACTTCCCCTTCCCCCACATGGATAGAGGGCATCATTCTCTTATTTCTTGTATCTACATGTACTACTTAAGGGTGCACTTGTCATTGTGTACTGCATATATTACTCTTATGATAAATTGCTTGCACTGTTCCACATTTGTAGGTCACTTTAGATAAAAGGGTCTGCTAAATGACTAAATGTACATGCACCGGAGCCGAATATGTACTGGAGGGCCCCTTTTCTGAGTTCCAGCCATGCTTTTGGAAGACTAGAGGGGCCCCTGGACTTCTATTGTTGCTTTATGATTACATATGAATCACAATTGAGGATTTTGTCACAAAACCCAACAAAGTGCTCTCTAGGGCCCCGTCCTCCAGCATAGGGGCCCTTTTATGTCCACTATTTTTAACCCTTAATCTGCTAGTTTGAATTTTTGGGTGTTATTTATGTATTCACGTAGGCTTTATGTAGTTTGAATTCTTATACAGTTTGAAAGTTAAGTGTGGCTTGTGTATTTGCATTTGTTTTTTACCATCCAGTGATTTTTATTTGCATGTATCGTATAAATGCAATTTTTATTTATTTTACATTTTTTCTTATTTTAGATATATTTTATTTTGATGATTTTATTTTATTGTCATTTTATTGTTGCTGAAGTGTAGCCTCAAGTTTATAGTCGATTGGTTTGTGTTAAAGAACATGAGTTGATAATGTCTCTCATCATTCATCAATTATTTATTATGCATTTTTGTTTCCCCTAAAGGTCAACCACTCTTGGTTTTTCAGAAAAATGGACAGTTTGAATCAAGCACTGCATGCAAAATCAATCTAAACTGAAAGACTTTGAGAGACTGCTTCACATAAATTAAAGATGTGACCCCACAGATACCCTGTTTAGAGCAGGTTTTGCCAAGCCTAAGAAGATTCACTCCAGCGGCTGACATTAGTGTAATGATGGTGTAACCAAACAGCAGCCATGTCTAGCAAGACTTCCTCTAAACGTCGTTATCAACCAGCAACAGAGTTTGATGATGCCACTATCGCCCGCAAAAGAGAATATTGGAGGAGCAAGAAAAGAGAGCAGAGGGCGAGAAAGTCGTCTACCAAAAAGAAGATTGGAAATGAAAATCTGGGGTTGGGCCTGTCTGTTGTGAGTGAAGCAAGCAATGATCCCTCTCTACATAATCATAATGTTTCATTCAAACAGGAACATGCCGATGCTCCTAAAAACTCCTCCAGCTCAGGTCTATCAGTATCTGAGAGTAATATTACTGTGGTTCCATGCCAAAAAGCGAGATGGTTTCAAAGGACCAAGCTCAGCCATGCCTTACCTCAGTACCCAGAAACAAGCACAAATTACCTGAAGGGTGTAATGGGCAATAAAAAAACAAAGCCCTCAGATACAGGGTCATCAAACACAAATGATTCAACGGTTGAATCTCTCTGCCCTACAGTCCATTCGGTGCCTACAGCATGCATTGAGTTGCATCCAAACAGTACTCATGCTCAAAAAACAAAATCAGGAATGTCATCCCTAAATGGCAAGCACTTAACAACATCTCTGCAAAGCCATGTACCCATGGTTTTACCAGAGCACAGAAACCAAAATAAGCCTCAGAACTCACTTAGACCCTTGACCTCTGCAGAATGTTTGGCTCATGAAAGCCGGAGTCCCATCACCAAGAGAAGAACATGTGCTTTTGCTTCAGAGCACAACAGTGGAGTGGCTATGACTGAAGAAGAGATGGTTGCGAAGCGTAGAGAGAACTGGCGTATCAAAAAGCGGGAACAGAGAGCAAAGCGTGCTGCAAAGCTGGCCCAGGACCGAGAAGGGAGTCTCAGACAAGGACAGCCTTTATCTGTTAGTGTCATACATGCTTCATCTCTTACTAACAGTAAGGCCTTGAGAGGAATCAACCTCAACTCAAATCTTGTATTCCTCAATCAGCAGTCACTGGGAGCAAGATTTTACGGTTCTCGGACAACACAACTACATGTTCAGAGTACTAAACCAAACCATGCATCCTTAACCTCTGGTATTTTGCAGTCATCTTCAAGTAAATCCAAATCCAAAGTACAGAAAATTGCACATACTCAAAAGAGACGTCAAAACCAAATGAGGAAATCCACCCTTGGTGCTTCCAAAGTTGAGTCTCCAGAGGATCGCCATGCCAGGCAGAAAGAGTACTGGAGAATTAAGAAGCGTGAACAGAGAGCAAGACTGTCTATGGCATTGAAAGCACAATTAAAGGAACGGGATGCATTAAAGCATCGTGGGAGATGCTACAACACCAGTTTCAATCAGACGTGTGGAGTTCAACTGAGCAAAGCAAGTGTATTTGCAGTTTCCTCAGATACCATTGGTGGTTTTAGCAAAGAAGATGGCACAGTGACAGTCTCCTTTTCGAAGACATCTCCTGAGGCTTCCCTACCTGTAAGTCAAGACATTTCCAACGTGAAATGCATTGAAAAGGTAAAACTCCAGGTTCAAGTAAATTCTCCCCTATATTCAGATGCTCCACCAGTCACAAAGCTAGATTCTGCTCCATGCAACGTTTCCAGTAACTGTACTAATGCTCATCAAAACTCTCTTGTAAAGTCTAGGATAAACAGAGGTACAGTTATGGGCAGTATGACAGTCACCATCCATTCTGAAACCCCCACTGAAGAAGAAAGGGTTGCCCGTTTGAGGGAGTACTGGAGGATAAAGAAACGAGAGCAAAGGGCTAGTCGAGCTGCCCGACTTGGGAATGGTCTGCTTAGGTCAAAGGTTTTAGTGTTAAAGCAGAGAGAGCAAAACAAGAAGTCAAACCAAAGGCAGAGTATTACTTCATCTATCACCACAACAGTTTGTGACTCCTCAACCAGTGCCCCAACCCCTATAAAAGAAGAACACGTCTATCCCACAATACAAGCTGTGTTTTCCATACCAGAAATTACTCCCTGCATCAGTGTTAAAGATAGCAAACCTGCATCCTTAGAATCACACATTGAGCCTCCAACAGCTGTGGACCATCATGCCACCACTCTTCAGGCTGTTGCCTCCATGAAAAAGCTCCTGGAGGAATCGGTTTACGCACCAGAAGAAAACAATGCCAACAAAATGCATGTTAAGTGTGAAAATGAACCTCTTCCGTTGACTAAAGATGACCTTTTTACATCTGAAGATGCAAAGCCAAGTCTTACCTTACAACAAAGCGTCTTATTACAACGTGACCTCTCAAAAGACACAAGCCTTAAAGATATCAAGTTGAGTCCTCAAACATCAACTTTTGAAAACCCCAGTCATTATAAGACTCATAACGTCTGTGAAGAGGCTACAGATGGAAGTCATGCCATTTCTCCAGTGGCTCTGCAATCTCAGAAGTTCCGTGATGATGGAGCAGATCCCAAGCAAAAGCAGCAGCTTGGTGAAAGTGATGAGCTTCAACGAAAGAGAGAGTATTGGCGGTTAAAGAAGAGACAACAGCGGGCTAGAAAAGCCAACAAAGATGCAACCAAACATGCAGTTCTTCGCAATCTGGCACAGGTGAGTTGCATTGATATTTGAATGTCATGGGAAGCAATTAATAATAATGTGAATTATTAAATGTGTCGCCATATGAATTATTGCGTTACTCAGATTGCCCAGAAGAAAACACGAAGTACAACTCTCATGCAAGCCATGTCCCAGGACACTTCCACTTGCAGACAGATCCCCTTTCAGAAAAAAACAAGCAGGTGCACCAAGCATTCAGGTCCACAGACACAGCCTGCAGATAAATCAAGAACTAATAGAAGCCAAATAGTGGCAACGCTAAATCCACAAGAAGATCCAGAGGAGGTTATTCGTAGAAGACGCATGCAGTGGAGGATCAAGAAACAGGAGCAGAGAGCTAGAAAGGCAGCACGTGAGAGAAGGCTATGCCAGATGATGGTCCCTCCACAAGGCCAGAATTTACAGGTAATTATTTTTTAGACCTTATAGATTTATTGGTTTTATTTATGTGCAGTACCATTACGAAATTTGAGGTCAGTAAGATTTTTGTTTTTGGATAGCAAAGATATTTATCATGTTACAAAAGATTTCTGTTTCACTTAAATGCTGTTCTTTTTAACTTTTAAAAGAATCCTGAAAAAAAATGTTTCCACAAAAAACATGTGGCAAAACTATTTTTTTAACATTGTTAATAAATGTATCTTATGTAGCAAATCGGCATATTAGAATGATTTCTGAAGGATCATGTAACAGTAAAGACTGGAGAAATGACAGTTATAAATTACATTTTTAAATATAGTAAAATAAAAAAGTTTTCTATATTCTGAAAATATTTTAGAATCTTACTGTTTTTACTGTATTTTTAATTGAATGCAGCCTTGGTGTGCATAAGAGACTTCTTTCAAAAACATGAAAAATCTTGCCAACCCAAATTTTTGAAAAGTAATGTAATTGCAGACAGAGAAAAGGCCCCAAATAAAAGCACAATCATTTCAAAACACTGGCAGCAGTAACATCCCCCTCATTTACAGATTGTTCTAAAACAGACCAAAGTGCAGCACCGCTGTGTGTTTGAGTGCGACTGCGATACCCAAGCAGCACAGCCCACTGATCATGCAGTTGTTACTCCTGTGATAGATCTGTTGAACCAACTTGTGATCTTCACCTTCAGTGGCTCATTCATCTAAACGGATCAACATTTACTTATCCCCATGTTGCTTCAAACCTGTATGACTGTGCTTTCTTCTACAGAACACAAAAAAGAGATTTTGCAGGATCTTTCAACTGTTTTTGCTCATACAAAGTCAAAGGGTCCAAAACAACACTGACCATTTGAACATTTTTCAAACTCCACAGAAGAAAGAAAGTCATACAGGTTGGGAATTACATGAAGGTGAGTTTATACTGAGAACCAAATATCACAGTATACTAAAACCCTGTAATAATAACACTACATGCTTTATGTGCCCTGGGGGCCCCAGCTATATCTCAGTACCAGAAATTCACAGACAAATGGGGGTAGGTTCTTTTGAATTGGGGCAGTGTTCACAGGGCCCCATGTGGAGCCTCAGCACTAGAATATCACAGAAATATTTTGGAGGCCTCTTTTGACTTGTGGCAGTGTACAGAGGCCCTGTGTGGGGCCCCCGTTCCTCCAGGCATATCTGTGCGCCAGCATACTGTAGAGACATGCAAAACATAGGGGGAAAAAATGAGCACAACTTGATGGTGGAGCATTTTGTAAATGATTAGGAGTCAAATAATGACAGATGTTTTTCTTCAAAATACATTTCTGAAACAAGCATGTAAAAGATATGAACATTTATTTTAGCATTTAACATTTATTTTGTTTACATAAGTTTTTATACCAAGTAACTGAAAATTTTCATTGTTCCTTTCTCCATTTTCTCAAATGATTGAACCCCCTCAGAATGGATTTAAGGGTTAAACTGTGTGATTATTTTAGGTTAAAAATGCCATGGCAGAAACGTCTGAATTTGGTTGGTCCAGTTAAGTATCACTTTTTCAGATTGTTTGAGAATCGTCATAATCCACCCAGCCTCAAGTCAGTCAGAGCATTTTCATATACATGAACATACTTTTTTTTTTTCTTTTTTTTTCATCCTTTGGTCAAATGAGCTACAGCTCTAGTGGCCCCTAGGTGCTGACACTTCAGGATCTGTTGTTGCCATTTGCTGACTACAGTTAATGTACATTATCCTTACTTTTTTCTTTAATCTTCCTAGAGTCATAACTCCACCAGTCTCTGCTCAGCAGTAGTTCAGAGGTAAGTACATTTTTTAATAATATTTTTGAAGATGTCTTTTATGCTCACAAATGCTGCATTTATTTGATCAAAAATACTGTAAAAACAGTAATATTGTCAAATATTGTTAGTTTAAATTAACTATTTTTTATTTGAATGTAATTTCAAATGTAATTTCAAATGTAATTTATTCCTGTGATGTCAATGCTGAATTTTCTGTAGCCATTACTCCATTCTTCACTGTCACATGATCCTACAGAAATCATATTAATATGCTGAAGAGCCATTAACGTTGGCTTTTTTTCCCAACAGTGTAACATTAGAAGACCATATTGGCTACTTTGCTGAACCATGTCAACCTGCACTCAAAGGTTATTTTTAATGAATTTTCCAACACACATTTTACCAAACAGTTTAAATTACTGTTTGTTTACTGACATTACCAACATCTTCTGTTTGATGAAGAGTCACCAAATGATGCAATGGATAGACCTTTATCACAGGGAGAGTGGAGAAATGTCTACCTCATGGACTTTGATCCTGTCAACCCGTTGTTGGTGTGTATGGTTTGTGGGGAGCAGCAGTACTCTGTGAGTGTGGAAGGGGTGAAGGCTCACATTGAGGATATGCATCCTGATACACTATCATTGGGAGACCTTGAACGTCAAGGCATTCTTGATGCCTGGGATAAACAGGTGGCCGATCGAGAGCACTTCATCACCCACCAGCTTCAACAGCAATGCAGAGCTTCTACAGGTAACTGGGAAATGTGCATTCAGTCTGGCTTTGAAAATACTAAATAATTTATTTTATTAATCATTTTTCAGAATGGAATTTAACCTGCCCGGTCAAAATTGAAGCTAAGATCGAGGCCGAAGACGTTGAGTGAACTGATGGGTGACAGACAAGAGGAAACACTGAAGCTTATCTTATACCATTTCACTCATTCATTTAATCATTTATATCCTTTATAACAATCTGAGCCAAAGAATGGCTGATTCATTTATTTATTTGAGTCTTCCTTTTGTTAAACTTGGGTAAATATAGGAGTACTACACTAAATTTATCATTTGTTTTCCACTCAAGTCAAGTCACCTTTATTTACAGTGCCGTGAAAAGGTTTTTGCCCCCTTCCTGTTTTTTACATTTTTTGCATATTTGTCACACTTAAAAGATTCAGATCATCAAACTAATTTTAATATTAC
>JAUZSZ010000095.1:6207140-6219586 GCA_034780575.1 Labeobarbus marequensis | reverse complement strand
TGAAGAAACAAAGTCACCTACATCTTGGATGCCCTGGGGGTAAGCAGATAAACATCAAATTTTCATTTTTGCGTGAACTATCCCTTTAATTCAGGTGATTTTTTTTTTTTTTTGTAGTTAAACGTGTTTAAAATATGTAATGCAATTAACGCAGGGGAAGAGCTGGGGTTGGCCACCCCCCTCAAAACTGCTGCTTCTGTCTCTTTTTTCTTGACAAGAATTGTCAGAACAGGCGCTAGCCAAACAAGCGCGGAAATGGTACAGGTGACAAGGAGCTTCAGTAGAACAACAGTGAACTGCGGTCAGATGATATGTTGTTAGGCCATATGTCAGTAAAAACGAATCTTCCTGTCATGTCAGCCGTTATACTGTGCTCGTAGGATGTGATCTTCAATTGCACACACAAATACACTGGCACGTGCTGTAGCCTGTATCATTTTATGTTAAAGCGCAAATTAAGCTATTTGCATACATGTCTGAGCCGCATCACGTTCAGCAGCGGCAGCTCTTAGAGTAATAGCAGCCTAATAACCTACTAACCCAACTGCTGTAATGTCTGTTCATCAAAGAACAAAAGAAAAAAGAAGTCAATAACTTTTGCAGCTTTAAGAATTCATCTATATTTAATTTAGAATTTAGTGTTTTATAACTTTATTCAATTTCTGTATATTTCTTACTTGCTGAAGGGCACAGGTAAACATGACATTTATTTTAATGGGTTTATGTAAAGATTGTTTTAAGTTCATTTAAATTAGAAGTTGTTATTTTTTAAAGTGAATGGAGAAACTGAGGTTAAATTTTGAAATGTCACAGGATGTCATTTTATCTCAAGCACAGGTCATCAAAGTGCTTTATTCTCTTGATCTGAGTTTGCCCTTTAGCTACGGGGGGCTCTCAAGTGGGTGTGAATTACCCACTTGCTTTAATGGGCAGAAACTGTCACCTAATTTTTTTTCTCACCCTCGAGTTAGCGTCTGTGATGGGCCGACGTAGCCCACCCGTTAAGTGGCGAATTCAGCTCTTCGTTAGTCTAGACTTAAGGTCCCAGGGTTCAGCGGTCTTCAGAAGGCCACACCATCATCAACCAGGCAGATTAAGGATGCTTCTGTGCTTCGTTAAGCTTTTATTCATTTCTCTCAGCAGGCTGAGAAACCAGGAAAGGTTTCATTGTTTTTAACACCACCAAGTCCTTGGTGGTCTGCATTAAAGAGTCCTTTATGTCAAGAGAGCTATAAACTTCACATCAAGAGTGTGAGGAATCAACTGAAGCAATTAGTTTGCCTCGACCTACTGCACACTTCCTGTGAATTACTTTATTAGTCTTGTAGAGACAGTCTCTTGCTTTTCTTTGTCGTACTTGTGTATGAGGTGTTACATATTTGACACTTATTGAACTGTCTTTCACAGGCCTGGAAATGTGAGCGAGTTGGAATTTGCCTCTTTCGGTGCCAGAAGTAATGAAGCTCTCACAAAAGTGACCGAGACGTTAAGCCACTAATGTGGAATTTCTCATTCTCATTGAAAGTGTGGGAGAACTTTTCCAGAAGCATAAAGTTACTCTTTTGCTCATGGTGGAGTAGAGTTCCTCTCTTGCTCTTTAATCTACCTGAAACTGGTGAATCAGAATGACCCCACACCGCTTGATATGAATGTTTGAACACCTGATCCAAGGAATCTTTACTGATGAACTTGGGCTATTAGATATTGGTTTTGGGTCCATTTGGGCGACGTGGCGGTGACCTAATGGATGTGTCATTGCTTAAAACAGCTCTGCTTTCCAACCATCTCATTGCTTTATTCTCCATGATCACAGAAAGTCTGAAATATTATCCAGCCATTAGAACAACAGCAATCCGTTAGTGGATTTCGAGCAGACTCCGGCATCTTTCATTTTCATCCAAGGGTTTTATTTTACAGCTATCCAGACCTTTGCATGTCTGGGTGCGTGTGTGGCGGTTCGTGCCTGCGTAGGTTTACAAATCATCTGTTGCATTTCCTGCAGTGTTGTCGTAGCGTGCTCTTGACCTGCGAGCTGGTCTGTGATCAATTGTTACTTTAGAATTACAAAGTGAGAAGAAATGCTTACCAACAGTTACAAACTCCATTGACTTAAGATACCGCTAACTATCAGGGCCACCTCAGGTTTGGTCAGTCGAGTCGATGCCACAGAAGCATTTGAAAACGATTAAAGAGGTGATGGTTATCAGATTTCCCTTGGGGATGGCAGTGTTGTCCTCGTTAATTCCCGATCAAAATGAGTTAAAAATGACTTGTTTTGAGTGCTGTGCCAGCATCAAGCATATTACGTGAGATTTCTAATGGAATTGTGCTTTATTAGAGGGGGAAATGACTGGAACGGTTGTCATGAGCCTTGTTTTTCTCGCTTGTAGACATACTTTGAGCAAATCTGGAAACAAATGCAAATTGTCAAATATTTATCCATATGTGACTCTGGACCACAAAACCAGTCTTAAGTCGCTGGAGTATATTTGTAGCAATAACAAAAAAACATTGTATTGGTCAAAATTGTTGATTTTTCTTTAAAGCCAAAAATCATTAGAATATTATGTAAAAATTATTATATAATAATTTAAAATAATTTATTCAGCAAGGACAATTTTTTTATGTTTCTTAAATATAAAAAATTCTATCAAAGTTTCCACAAAAATAATAAGCAGCACAACTGTTTTCAATATCAATAATAAGAAGAAATGAGCACCACATCAGCATATTAGAATGATTTCTGGGACACTGAATATATGGGTAATGGCTGATGAAAAATCAGCTTTGCATTACAGGAAAAAATAAATTTTTAAAATATATTAAAATAGAAAACAGTTCTTGTATATTGTAATAATATTTAAAAATGGGAGAGATTTACAGTATTTTTAATCAAATAAATGCAGCTTTGGGCCTGAGCATAAAAGACTTTTTTCAAAAACCTTTTAAAAAAAATCTTACTAACCCCAAACGTTTGTGTAGTAGTGGTTCTGCTTGTGTGATGCTGCTTCAACAGTCACCTGATAGATTGTTATTTTAGCATCCAGGTCATCTGCAATCCGGGTAAGACTGAGTCGAGCGAGCTCTACTGGGTCACTGGGGAGCAAATGTGGGACAGGGAAGGGGTTTGCGTGCTTGAATTTGGGAAACCAGTACATGATACGCTGGTACTTCCTCATAGGATGACTCTTTTCCCCAAATATCTGAGCCAGTAATACCTTAGTCTCTACGTTCGGCATGATACCTGGAAAAATTAAGAACACAAAGAATTGGCAAATCATTAAAGCAATGCATCTTCCTCTCCTACGAGAGCACAAACACACACCATAGTTCTCCATCTGCTCCAGCAGCTGTACTCCACACTCTTGCTGCCGTGGGTAGTGGTTGAACATCCTCTGAATGAAGTTCCGTGGCACGAACACCTCTTTTGGAAACACATCCAGGAGTTTGTTGTAAACAGTAATGTCTCGTTCTACTCCAAATTCTGGCATCTTCTTCAGGGCAGCATAAATAAACTCCACATGGCCTCGTCGCCGAATGTCCTTCTTGCTGAAAACATCCACGACCCTGTTAAAATCAGCCTTGGTCTTTGAGTCTCTGGCAGCTCGCTCAAATAAATCATCATGTGTGACTAAACTTTTGCCTTTATTAAGGGTCTCATCTTCAACTGTCTTTTCGAGCTGTGTCTGGCTTGGACGACTCGTGGAGCATACTGCACTGCAGTGGAATGGCCTCAGAAGCTTAAAAAATGGGACAGAAAAACACAGGGCATTAATACAGGCACTAACAGTCTATAAAGCAGCATTATTCAGAGGTAAGCAGCTACCTGCCCATAGTTGTGCTGTGATCCAGGGGTTAGCAGATGTGCTCCAGCAGGTAGGATCAATCGCTGTACGGGTGTCCCCAAACAACGTGAAGCACACCCAATACGCAGGATCCGCAGCAGATGACGAGGGCCGTTCATGATTATGACATCACAAACCACAGCAGATGAATCACAAACGTGCTGAAATCAGCCTAGAAAGGAAACAAGGGAAAAAACAATATCAGAGAGTATCAATATCATTTTTGTGTAATAATTTCTGCAATTGTTTCTACATAATTTATGCAATGAATATCTATCTATCAGTAATTAAATAATGCAATAATCACATCATTGTTAGATCTATCTATATATCCATTCTAGACTAAACATCAGTGATCTAATGCTTAATAATCACTTTTTTTTTACATCTATCTATCTATCTATCTGTTAGTAAAGAGTAATTATTAGTGATACAATATTTCTAACTATCTATCTATCTGCATCTTGGAGTAATGAATAGTGATATAATGCAATAGTAATCACATTATTGTTGCATCTATCTATCTATCTTAGAGTAATTAGTAAAACATAATGCAATAAGAAACTTCAGAGCAATTAGTAATTATATAATGCCATGATAATCACTTTATTGTGACATTCACTACTGCCTTTTTCTAGAAATTTAATTATGCTCTAAAGTAAAATAAAATAATCATATGCTTAAGAGAAATGCGAAACAATACTTTGTCAAGACTCACGATAACTCAATCCACTCAGATCTCATTTTGCTGTCAGGTCTCCTTCAAACACGCACCGGCTGGTTTCCTGGTGCATCGTCTTTCAACTTCCCCCTAGAAACGCTACGAAGAACGTTACGCTCGCGTTGGTTCCGGGCTGGGCGTATTATTCACAACATCAGCGCTAGATGGCAGAGAGGTATTGGATGAAAACTACAGCTGTCGCTGTCAAAGTTCTGCTTTTACTTTATTTTTAACCGGAGTTTGGGAGTGGGAATCTATACAGGAGCGACGTAGCGCGACTTATTTCAGTTTCGCTTCGTGCAGTTAGAAGGGTAAGGTTAAATTAGAAATCACACGCTCTCAATCAACTTTACATGGACGCGGTTCCTGGAGTAAATCCAGCCCGTGAGTTCTTGCACTTGCCTCATGCGACAGAGAGACTCTCTGCTCATTTCCTGGATTCGTGATTTTACAGTTGCAACAACTTCTGCAATCCTCGGTGGCACCTCCACGCGCGTCCCGCCAGCTCTCGGCAATGCTGTTGACAGCATGGAGATATGCATTGCGTTTCTGCCAATGGGATATACTAGTATAAACAATATTTGAGAGATCTGTAAGGACTGTTTGACCCAGACATGGATGGATCTACGAATAGTCTCGGTGAGTTGATAAATACGGTTGGTCTTTTCACTTACTATGTTTATGTCTATGAAATATATAAACGATAAACTGATGAAGTTTATTGTTGTAGAACAAACTAACTCGATGTAGCAAAACGTTTTGGCAACAACATGTCTGAGTATGAATTTGTAATTGTGCCAGTGAAACCAGTCTATTATCTATGTGTAGTTTAGTTTACTGTCAAAAGTAAAAAAAAAAAAAAAAGAAATTTAAGTATTTTGAAGTGTGTGGCAACTTTAGGGTGTAACAGACAGTTACTGACACCATCAGACTTCCCTAGCAAAACAAATATCCCCTAGCAAAAATAATACAAAGTTTATTGCAACTACAGAGTTATTGCTGCTGCTGGTAAGTTGATAGTATTTGATGATGATGCATCATTTTAAACAAGCCTAAACTGGTCTTAGCTGGTCTTCTAACCTGGTCAGACAAACTGGTTGTTAGCTGGGAAGTCTAGATAGCTGAAATATGCACAAAATTCCTCTAAAACCAAACAGCAGCCTGAGAGACCAATACACTTTCTTAGGCTTAAGAGAGAGCACTGACGTTAAAAAGAAATAAAAATAAAAATTAATAACTTTTCACCCATATTAATTGACCTATGTTTTTAAAGTAACAGTCAAAACTGGTATTGTGTAGGAAATGTTTGTTAAACCTAGTAAATATCTGGAAAAGCTGTTGTAATTTAACACTTAGAAGATTTTTTTGTTGTTGTTGTTAGACCTCATAAGATATTCAGCCATTTGTGAACTACTAGATATTGAATTAATAAATAATCTGTTGTACTATACATTTTGTTGTTTAAGTTTTAATGTCATGCAGTGCAGACTTTAATGATATACCCACAACAACAACGGCTGCAGGTCATTGCGTCAAAAAAATCCAAACAATCCAAGTCTCACTTCCTCTGTTGGCCTTCATAGTTAACTCATACTGTCTCTTTCCCTACTTTGAATGCTTGACACCCTATGGCAAACCATTTTAACAGTTATTTGTTAACACCGACCTAGTACCTTAAATTATAAGTAAATAAAAATAAATGAAAGAAAGAAATGATTACTGGTAACTACTTCCCTGTTAGATACTTGTTAGCAACATTTCATCCTCACTAGTTACAACTGTGCTTTTCAGTTCATATGTACAGATTAGTCAGGATGGCTACTTTATAGTTTAATAATTAAATGCGTTGCTTGTAAGATTAAAAATGCTTCTGTTAACAATTGGAATCCATATTCAATCGCTACTAAAATAACTGGAATAAATACTTAAAATAACAGGTTGAAAACAATACAGGTAACTTACTAGTATTTTAAACATAAGTATTAGTTGCATAAAAAATAGATACTTTTTAATGAGTAAATGTTTATACCGCTTGCCATAGTGTGTTTGGTGTCTAGACAGCTTTGATGGTTGTAGTTTGGTTGTGACATTGCTTGCAGTGTAGGTTTTCAGTGTTGAATGGGTGTCTGTAGCGGTGACACCGCGTGTGCTTTTGTTTTGTTTACTGTTTGGTAACATGCTGTGCCAGTGGAGAGCAATAAATGTCATGAAGGAAGCCCTCTGGCATCATGCTTTTACCACAGATGCTTAATCACTCCCAGCTTGTCTTTCTGTGATGGGCTTTCTGTCTGTCTCAAGTGCCTCAAAGTCTGCATCATGTCAGAAAACAAGATGATTGCCAGAGATATCAGATAATTGGTGCAACTGCAATGATTGGCAAGTTGACATGGTGTCAAAGTGTTTGGTTTTCCTCATGTTGGAAATTGTGCTTTAAAAGTGTGTTACTGTGGAAGCGGTTTGTAAATGCATCGATTTTAGGTTTTAGATGCAAGCAATGATCTTGAATCCGATTATTAAAGAATTCATTTAGATTTACACAGCAATCGTCGTGCTTTGTGGTGCTTCCTGAAACTTTGATATATAAATATAAATAGTTTTGCATAAGCTTCCAATTCAATTTCATTTCTTTGACCTTGACAGCATTTTGAAACTCCTACATACACTAAAAAATGCTGTAGAAACCATTTTACTAGTTTATTTTTGCTAGTAAATTTGACAAAGAAATCGCAAGTAACACGTTGAATTTTGTTTCATTTAAAATTTCGAAAAATCATTTTTTACAATGTAGGTTGTGTGCAGAATTTGACTTACGTTTGGAAGATGTCAAATGCATGAGTGATGCATGCATGATTTCTTATGGAAATTTGGATCGACTCTTGTCTAATTTGTTTCTGTTTATTGTGTAGAGTCAAATAAACATAGCTGACAAATATGTTCTGAGAAACACAAGAAAGCCTCCTAGCTAGTTAATATTTCTTTCTTCTACAAATAAACTTTGAAGAAGGTTGTATAAAGTTTTCTAATGCTTTTTGTCTCATTGTGGGAGGTGAGAATTTGTGTTTGTGAGTAAGAATGAAGATGCAGGGGCAGACAGTGCCGTACAGGAAGTTCCGCCGTAGCCGTGAGCGGTGCGACGCAACGCTGACAGGAAAGAGAGCAGTGAGAGGTGGGCGAACAGAAGTGGAGAAGTACCACACATGGCTTATGATACTTTCATTTATTATATCATGGCTCAAAGTGAAAACAAACATTCTAATATTAGCTTTTGATTAATATTAAAATTTGTGCAAGGCCAGATTTATCCCAAGGTTAGCTGAAACTTTTTTGCATAGTCAGTGATTGGTAGTGGATAGCAAATGCTTCACAGACTTGGTTCAGATAACTGTTTTGCATGGAGCATATGGTTTTGTAAACCACGGTTGAGATGCAGTCGCTCATCGGTGATTCGTTTATTTTTAGTGTTTTATTTATTTGAACATCTTTATTTTATTTGGGCTTGCAGATTCTGCACTTATGCTTGGGGATCATAATTACTCCAAGCTGTTTGACTTTGTTCTGCATTGTTTTTTAAAGTGTGAATTATTTGTTTTTATGTCTTAGACAGGAAAACATTTCAGTATCCCACAATGCAGTGCACTTGAACTGGCCTGCCTTTGTGCCACAATAAACCAGAATCTTTCTTGGCTTATTGTTGGGTATGACAACTATATACAAAATTACACATTAATTGCACATTACAAATCTACACAATGAGGTTATGTGACAATGTGACAAACAAAATGAAGTTACAGTATGTGTAGCATTGCATAATGCATAATGTTTCTCATATTATTTTAAGTGGTGCTGTAAGCAATATACTAGTACTCTATTCTGAACACATTTTTTTTTAATTAGGTTGCAAATCCACTGGCTTAAAGCAGTTTAATTCGGGAATTTTACATTTTTTTGCATTACCATAAATTCATGTTGTAATGTCTATATTTACTGAATGGTTGTGAAATAAGATATGAGATGTTTATATGATGTTTCTTTTGTGCAAACAAGACTTTTTTGTTGTTTAGAATGGCTTGATGGCTTGATAAACACATTTTTGCATATGGGTTGCATTAACGAGAATGTGAGAGCAGAACATTTAGGGAAACGAAAGGGGAGTAAGGGAATGTAGTTTGGGATATGGGTTGGCTCTGACATTCAAAGAAACCATGCAGGCCAAATCCAGATTGGGTTCTCTTTTGTTTTTTTTTGTTTTTTTGGAGAGTTTACAAATCTAATGTTGTGCCTACATCTCTGCAGTTCTTTTCCTCTGTCACTTTCTCTCTCATATCAACGTGACTCTAAATGTGCTCAGTGTTCCCAGTGTTTCCGGCAAAATAAGTCCTCTTTGTGTATAAAGTTTTATAGACTGTATGCTTCTCTGGCTCTGCAAGTCTCATTGGGCTGATTTCACTGGTCTCAAGCTCCACCTATCTGAAGATTTTCAGCTGAGATATAAGATGTAGAGACTACTTTCTCTCACATTTATTAAATAAATATTAAGGGTTTGCCTTGTGCAAGTGTCAGGGTTATTATTTGTTTACTTATTTTAGTTCATTGCCAAAGCAACATTTCCCATTTTCTAATGAATTATTTGAGGTTTTTCATCTAATATTTCAATTTTATTTCATTTCAGCTTTGTTTCAATAGTTTCATTTTAATCATTTTAGTTTAGAAAAACTGGCAAATGTGAGTGAGAGATCTCTCAAACATCTTTCCTCACCTACAAGACTCATTTGCAATCTTTCGTATGCAGAGAGAAAGCGAAAACTACCAAATGAAAATTAAAAAAAAAAGAAAAAAAAACCTTGGGAAGAAAAAAACCCCAGATGAACACAAACCACTAATTGATTCCTCATGTGCACAGGAGTGCAGTTTGGCCTGCTCAAATCGCTGCCTGATAGATGTGGCTCAGAGCACAACCGATAGACCTTTATGAAACTCTTAAAAATAAACTGGCTTGGTGTTAGTGAAACCGACCGATCTTTTGGCCAGCATGTTAAGACTTTGCTGGACGCTTTTAAATTTTAGACTGCTGCAGTTTTAGAAGCCAGAAGCATGAGGACAATCATTGTCCTCATGCTTCTGGTTTCTGAAACGACAGTACTCCAAATTCATGGAGGCCAATTAAAGTCTTTTTTTACTGTCTGTTACTATCTCTGCCGTTCTCGCCCACTCTTTTCTCAAATGGCAAACAGACTGTGCCACATAATCGTGGCCTTGTTAGTGCCAGCATTACCAGCCCACTGGCATTTTTTCGGCATTTCTGTGTACATGCTGGCTTGATTTTAATAGGTGCAATCAAAAAAACAAACCCTTATAATTTCTTTTATGAGTGCTTCTTGACCATAATAGCAGCAAGGCATTTAGTACTTGGAGGACTACTGTTGAATAGTCATGCAGCATTTTACATAAACGCCACCAAGTTAAAACTGTTTTTGCTGTTAAAATGCAGACAATTATGTCACATCTGAGCTTTTTTGGTTTGCAAACTGGATTTATTAGGTTTGCATGCTAAGGCACGCATGACTATTACTATTGCTCATACTTAGAGTTAGTGATTTGACCAAACCCCAAGTATTAAACTTGGGCTGAACTTGCACCGTTTATGCTACGGAGATATATGAAACATCAAATCGGACAGCTTGTTGTGAGCTATTACTTTTCTGAGCTTTCAAACTTGATTTTTCTCCCATGGACTGACATTGAAAGCGGGACTAAAGCCATATCTTAGAAGCAGAATATCATATAGGCATCTTTTCACAGCTAAGGCTGTTCAAAATTCTGTGTGAAGATGTAATGCCACGTAAAAGCCAGATTAAATTATGTCTGCTTTGACCCATTTCAGCCCTTAGTGTCAATGTATACAGTTATGCATATATGCCACCTCTAAACAGCATTAAACAGTTTGTGTAAAGACACTAATACCACTTCAGAAGTGTCTCTGTGCCACCCTTGCAGTGTAAATTCAGCAATAGACATTTGGGATGGGCTCTTCTGGCCAGTAAGTAACCACCCAGAATACCATAATAACTGCATTAACATCTAAGAACCGCTCTGAACACCTTAGAAACATCACATTATCATCACATTCTGTTCTGTCACGTACTGTTCATCTACATTCTAAAAATAGGTTCTAAAAAGGCTGGTGGGTTGTAGCAATGCAACAGAAGAACCATTGAGTTCCCCAAAGAACCATTCAGTGAACAGTTCTTAAAAGAACCTTTTTTTTTCTTTGTGTGAAGAATGTTTTTATAATCTAAATAATATTTTGTGCATTGAGAAGGTTCTTAGTGGAACCCTTGATGCAAATAAAGAACCTTTATTTTCAAGAGTGTAGAAGTAGTTATGAAGATTTACACCAATCCGAATGTGTGGGAACTTCACAGATCAAAGGGATGACTGTATTTAGTTAATGTGGAAAGACTGAATTCTTGAGACATCTGTCTCTCATTATTAACCATTTGGTAATTCTCATTCAAACAGGTGTTTAGAGAATATGGTGAGTTACAACTTTGAATCTGTAAATGGTGGGCATCTGAATTGGATCTGTATAATTACCACATGCAGCTAGACTGAAGAACTTACCAAGCAAAAATAGAGCACTTCTTTGTTCCTTTCTTTTGATTACTGTCCAAACCAGTCGGGTTATATTGTGTTACACTCCAATTCGCTGTACTGACAAACAAAGTACTTGGCAACTACTAAAGTTCTTGACCTTTTGTTTGGTGACTGCATTGAATCTACAATAGAGAGAACATAGGAGGTCTTAATGTTGGAATCTTAGGCCAGACCGCAAATGTAAGTGACGCTAATTATTTCTGTTCTCATATTACAGTAACGAGAACTGCAAGTTGCAGAAAAACACTGTCAACACATTCTTTACTTTTTTATATTTTGAAGCAACAAATTACTGTATTGAACTAATCGCCCATTGTTTGAAAACAAAAAGTATACATCATTCAGGCTTGATTTAAATTACACGCAGCAGTAGGCACACAAATAGCATTTAAAGTTTATCTGAAGTTGGACAGTTTCACCAGTTCCATTTAGTGTAGATTAATTGTACTAGTATTGTACTTTAAATCCTATCCTTTTTTATTATATTTTGTACGTTGTGTTAGATGTTCTATATAGGGTTGCAAAAAGTTTGAAAATTTCCAGTAAATTTCTGAAACTTTACGGGAATTTTGGAAAATTTCCGGGATTTTTGGAAAGTGTCTGGAAATTTACCGGACATTTTCCACCCCTTTGCAACCCATAGTTCTATATAACATTTACAATATAACACTGTTTATAATATCATACGTGCAATATTTTCTGTTAATTTTTATAATTCTGTTTCTGGTTTATGTAAACTTGCAGGTTTTATTTCTAATTCATGTTCATTTCTAACGAGGTTAATTTTATTCTAATAATGGGAGTTGTAAAAACGTTTCGCTGCATGTTGACCAAATTTCATTACGATCAAGCCTCTCTCTTTATTGTGTTTATTTATTCTTGTCAGATAAATTAAATGCTAGTTATATAGTTCACCTATAAAACATGCAATAATTTATTATTTTTATTAAAGGAAATAATCTGTGTTTAATCTGTGATTTGATATCAGCATGAAATGATATGATGATATCTTGGTGGATCGGCATTACTATTATCCCTGTTTTTTTAACGTGAACGTGGTTTTGCTCATGTCTTTGAGATCTTAAAAGCTGTTTGATTCTTTCTTGTGCATGTATCTGCCTGTTTTCCATCTGTTAAGAGGCTGTTGGGCCACATGGAGTTCAGCCAGAGGTTGATGTGGATGTAAATATACAGTAGATCTGTTGCCACATCCTAGTTCATTTGTC
>JAUZSZ010000095.1:6167262-6177517 GCA_034780575.1 Labeobarbus marequensis | reverse complement strand
TTTTTGGCAGTTGGTTCCCATGACAACTTCATCTACATTTACAACGTCACTGAGGGTGGCCGGCGCTATACACGATTCGGAAAGTGCACAGTAAGCAAAGCATTTGGGGCAAATACGCTAAGATATCAAACAGTTTTATGGTGGTTTGTTGTGTGTAATGTTTTATAGCGGTCTGTTTGTGTTAAAAAGCACAATGAGTGAATGAATGAATGATAAAATTCATTCCCTGTATGTAACACTACAGGGGCACTCCAGTTTCATTACTCACCTCGATTGGTCCAAAGATGGAAAATACATCATGTCCAACTCTGGAGATTATGAAATTCTATACTGTAAGGCTGCACGCTTGAGTTCATGACATAGAAACATATTCCAAGAAGACAATGAGTAATAAAAATGATAATTCATTTGAACATTTATGTTGGAAAAAGGGGATGTCACAAGTGGCTGCAAACTGTTGAGGAACCGGTTTGAGAGTAAAGATAGAGAGTGGGCGTCCTATACCTGTGTGCTTGGATTCCATGTCATGGGTAAGAGAAAATCATTTTTTAAAGAGATTTTAGGTATTAGTGGTTCTTGCTAAGGCAAGCAGCACATTGAGCCATATCTATAAACCAGAATAAGAGTGGAGATGGACTCACTTTACGCCGACCGTTTTTTTTTTTTGTATTTGTTCATTTTTTATTTGCACATTCACACCATGCACTCTTCTAATTTTAATAAAGTCCAAAATCAACTCTGTGCTTCTTTAATAATCAATGCTGATGTTAAAAAAAACAGAAGACCACTTAGAAGTTTTGCATGGGCAAGCGCCACTCATATTTTATTTAGAAAATGTGCATTAGTTAAAAATCTAATAAATTTAAAACTGTTGCTAAAAATATTAAAATGTTTTGTTTTTTGAAAATCAAAGTGTGTGTATGTGTTAGATCATATTTATTAATATGAATTATTATTATTATTATTATTAATTCATAAATGCATTAATGTTGTGAGTCCCTAAAGTCCTGTGCATTTGAAAGCATATGTAAGTGTATGTTGATTGTCTTTCTAAACTGTAATGCTGTCTAGGTGTGTGGCTCGAGGGATCAGATGGGACAGACATCAATGCCTTGTGTCGATCACACAGTGAGAGTATGGTGGCAGTGGCCGATGACTTCTGTAAGGTTCATTTGTTCCAGTATCCATGTCCCAAACCAAAGGTCAGTCACTGCCTGATGTATTTATTGTGAGTCAAAGATATGATCATTTTAGACTAGAAATAAAATTAAACAATAAATCTCATTAGACTCAGTATGCTTAACAATGCATTAAAGTTTGATATAACAGGCCAGATGTAGTATATATTGTATGCCGATTAATAATTCACATATTTACTCTAGGTAATATGTCAGAAAAAGTGTTTGTTTATACTGCAAGACATTAATAATTTATTCCCTATTTATTCTCTGCCAGGCTCCAAGTTATAAGTACGAGGGCCATGGCAGTCATGTGACCAACGTTCGATTCACACATAATGATAGTCACCTTCTGTCAATGGGCGGGAAGGACACCTGCATCTTCCAGTGGCGAGTTAAAGGGATGGGGACTGGAGACCATTCCAAGGAACATCTAGCTTCTTCCTCTTCTGTCTGCTCTTCCTCTAGCTCTCCAGTGAATGGAACATAGAGAGACATATACCAGAAATACCAAGAAAGAAACAGGCATGAAGATTCTAGGAAATGAAATAAGGAGGAAATATCTCATTGCACAATCTGCTGTGGCATGAGGCTTTTGGAAGGTTATGCCAGCTTTTGTAAAACATGTCACAGTGTTGTTTTACCATTGAGAAGTCATAAATAATGCATAGCTGTTCACTACCTACATTTCTTCATGAACTGACATGGCCAAAAAAAAAAATATTGTGTCTGAAATTTGCTTAATTTTATTTTTAAAAAATGTATTATTTCATTCCAAAGTCAGAAGGAAAAAATAATAATAAATTATGAAAAGTCTAAAAAACTGTGGTGGTCCTAAACGTGTTTATTTGCTTAATGCAAAAAAAAAAATAAAATAAAATAATGATACATTTTTAATTTTAGGGCCTTGACAGTTTTTGTGAGTTTCACACTTTTGGCATAAAAAAATGGTGAAATTTCTGTCATTTCAACACATCACTAGACGAGGATGTATCAAATGAGATTAATCTCTAGTTTTTACATGTATCATGCTTTACTCAGTGTATTTCAAGTTTACATGCGCTTGTTTACTTCATATTGCTTTTCATATGCTCATTTTAATCATCTACTGTTTTTCCGGTCATTAAATACTATATGCATAATTGTCTGACATTACATTATTAACCTTAAATCATGTCTCTGTGAAGCATTGTGTTATGAGCAGCAGGATAATCAATGCTTTATTTGATATCAGGAATATGTCCTCTGTCCAAAAACTTCCAAAAGGCTTGTCTTTTATGGATCAAATCAGCTTTTACGACTTGTTAAACAATGTGAAATTTTGTTATTTTTAATCAAATAAATACATTTTAAAGCAAGAATGGTTTTGTCTGTGTGTGCTTTGTTTCATATAGTTACTGTTTTAATCAGTTTTAGTATTTCAAGACGCCACCTAGAGGACAATAGGAGCAAGGCTTTTTTAATGACAGATTGCGTTGCTGTCTGTAAGTCTATAGAGGGAAGTATTGCACCACTTTTCACCATACTAACCTGATTCTACGTTATGTTCGCAAGTGAACATTTCTGATAGTTTGGACGATTGGCTATCATATACCTGCATAAGATGAGAAATTTTATTTTTAGTTTAAATCTAATTAAACTAACCTTTAATGGGTCTTAAGGTGTATGCAAATGTATTTATTTGTTTGTTTGACAATTGATTACAAAAAAAAAAATTATTCAAACAAAAAAAAAGCACAATAGTCTCATGGTGCTGCTTTTTATTTTAATATTTAAAATAAATTTTTATTTGTTGTTTTCAGAATAACATAAAAATGTACACCTGTG
The DNA here is from genome assembly GCA_034780575.1 of Labeobarbus marequensis. NCBI lineage: Eukaryota > Metazoa > Chordata > Actinopteri > Cypriniformes > Cyprinidae > Labeobarbus > Labeobarbus marequensis. Next base: position 6,174,512 of record JAUZSZ010000095.1, on the reverse strand, counting down.
AATTGCAATAAATCATTAAAAAACGACATTCAACGATTAATTGTTTGATATCCTTATTATGCAGTATTTATGTATACGTATCCTTGTATGTACATGCAAAATTCGTTCTAATAATAAATAATAATCAATGATATTCAATTTTGATTTCTAAAGTGGGATGAGCCCTTCAATATAAACTTAAAATGCCTTGAAATAACCGCATGCTGCTCCTTAAAAAATAATACTTTATATAATCTCTTTTGATTTTTTAAAAGTGATTATATTTACCGGAGCTCAAGTTTCTGTTTCCCGGGAGTTTGTCGAATTCTAAGTGACGTTGTGAGCTTCCGAAGATGACGTTGGAGAAGGGGTTGCGTGCACGCGCGCCTGTATGTGTGTGCGCGAAACAGAGCGGAGGTGAAGAAGAGGAGGATGAAGCAGGGAGCGGAGGATGGGAGGAAGAGTGGAGTGAGAGAGAGAGAAAGAGAGAGACAGGCTGGCTATCAAGGGCTCGTGTGAAGTGTGAATGTCTGGAAGGGGCTTCGATGGGAGTTTTATCGCAGCGCCGAAACAAAGACGCGATTTTTTTACCATCCGGAGAAACATTGTAGCGGAAACTTTAAACTTTTACCCGCCAGAGCGGCAGCGCCGTGCCGGGTCCCGGCTTTGTCTCGCAACGGGGGGGGAGTACGCCAGTACACGCGAGGATATAAAGAACCAGCACCGCTTTCGGATACATATTTTTATCCACACAACGCGAGAACCCGTGATTATTGTGTTTGTTTAGGAGAGTAAGAGAATGGCGGCCAACATGTACCGAGTTGGAGGTGAGTATTATTGTTAAGGCTAACACTAGCAGCAGGCTCGCGGGGGTTAGCATTAGCATTAGCTCGAGCGGCTGTTTCCGCCTTAGTTACAATGAGCGGGATCCTGTTGCTAAGCGAGCTAGGCTAGTTTCATTACGGCTGCATTTGGGTTAACTCTGTATCAGATAGTTATGTATGCATTGAATTTAACTTTCAAATTCACGTGGATGTAAAAACTTGCATCGGGTCCCAAACTCTTTTGTTCTTAGTTTTGGTTCTTCAAGTAATTAGCCACCGCAAGCAAATCAGCTAATTATGAGGGAACCCTTCCGTTACTTTATTCACTTATGATGCTTCTTTATCACTTTTTCGACTTTCGTTCAAGTTTTTATCGTACACGTTGCCTGAACTGTGCTATTCTGTCAAACTTTTGACAGATCAATCATATGGGAGTCTCACAGTACGGATGCAAAGACTTTCACTTTAGTCACCTGTTTGACAAGGAACAAGGTCGAATATTTGTTTGTTTTTACGGATATTTGGCAATTTAGACATTTTGAACTTGATGAACCTAGATTTAGATTTCAATGAGTGGTTCAGAACAGGAAAACGACTGAAGTTTGTTCTTAAGTGGCACTTTGTTCATTTATTATCTTTAATCGCAGTCAAATACAGTGCAAAAAAGAGCAAGACAAAGATAAAGCATTGTTGTACAGTTTAGAATATGTGAAATAAGCAATAACAACAAAAATGCAAAGGCAACAAATCTGTAAAAACAAAGAATAAAATAAGTAAAATAAAAATGCAATATTTATACATTTGAAGAGCAGTATTTTTTTTAATTGTGAATATAAAACTTTACCAAAAATAATTGAAAAAAAAATACTTTTGTATTTTAGATTTTCAGAAAAATAAGGGTTTTGCAAATAAAGTAAAATGTCATTAGGTCCTGCATTTAGAGTTTTGATATATATATATATATGTATGTATGTACGTGTATATACACACACACACACACACCTGCACAGGCATGAGCACAGAAATTATTCAAGACCCATACATAAGCTTACAGTTGCAGTTGAAGCTATATTAATATATATAGTTGAGATAGGGCATCTAATTAAAAAAAGTTGCATCTAATTAAAATGCAGTTTTTAGTATACGCATATACCCATCACACCTTGTCCTCTCTACTGTACAGTGTCATGTATGAGCGTCTTTTGTCAGCAAGATGCTCCTCACTGTGAATTGTGATGCATTTTACCTTACAATAATATTGTATGTGCGTTAGCATCATTGACTGCAGCATGACATGGTGACCATGCACATTATAGTGCTTTTATTTTCTTAAATCCAGGAATCAGCTGTAAATAGGTCACAGCAATCAGGCTGTGTTACTTTAGCAGATGCAGCTGATTGCTTTATTGCAGTTGCAGACTGAACAAGCAGGGTTTGATGGGAAGTTATGGAGGAAAAACTCCCTTATTACACACTTGTCAAAATGTATTAGAGTTTATGACTCAAGACTAGGTTCAGAGAAAGGCAAAGTCTGCATATATCTGTATATGCTTGAAAATTCTGTTTTCTAAATTCATGTTGATTGATTTATTATTTTTTAATGGTTCATCTGAGCATGTTTAAATAAAAAAAAAAGTAATTAAATTTTTTAAAATACATTTTTAATTAAAATAATATAACTTGACCTTCTGACCACCTCCTCCAATCATTTAGTCTGTTTAAACCATGCCAATTTCTTATAATAGACTGCTACCTCACATTCTAATCTGCCTCTGTCTAATCAACAACCAACATTTTTTTTCCCGTTCTTTTTACTCTGAAGTACGTCACAATGTGAGAAAAAAATCTGTCTGTACTTCTGTTAAATTGCAACTTCACCAACAGCCTTGTCAATGGATAATAAACAATTCCTGTTTTCATTCTTTTGTAGGGAATCGCTGGGATCAGATCATATATGTGACCCTGGACCACAAAACCATTCTTAAGTCGCTGGGTTATATTTGTAGCAATAGCCAAAAATACATTGTTTGGGTCAAAATGATAAATTTTTCTTTTATGCCAAAAATCATTAGGATGTTAAGTAAAGATCATGTTCCATGAAGATATTTTGTAAATTTCATACCGTAAATATATCAAAACTTTAACTTAAACTTTAACTTTGATTAGTAATATGCATTGCTAAGAACTTCATTTGGACAAATTTTAAGGCAATTTTCTCAATATTTTGATTTTTTTTTGCTCCCTCAGATTCCAGATTTTCAAATAGTTGTATCTCTGCCAAATATTGTCAGATCATAACAAACCACACATCAATGGGAAGCTTACTTATTCAGCTTTCAGATGATGTATAAATCTCAATCTCGAAAAATTGACACTTAAGACTGGTTTTGTGGTCCAGGGTCACAAATTTCTAAACACTTTTTGATATTGCTGTATTTAACTGGATTCCATCATTAAATTAATAATCAGTCTGTTTTTTACTGTTTTTATGTTGGACATTATTTTGTAAGCAGAGAAAACATTCACTAAATACTAAATAGCTTCAAGTAAATATTTAAGATATTTTAAGAAATATACTATAAATTTATGCTGCTTACCATTCAACCATTGTTGTTTTCTGTACAATAAACATCCAATGATATAATATCAGACACCTTCTTTACACCACGTACTGAGGTCAAAAAGGCGCCGCACACAAAGAATGATCCGGGTGGTGTTGTTGTTGCTTTAGAAGGACTTCTAGCAAAATAAAACTCTTTATTTTTTAAATTAAAGTAATTTGCTGCTCTGTCCAGTTATGAAATATAAAAGTGTTTTCCGCACACACACAGGATGAATACACAATTAGCTAATATTTAAAGTCCTGTTTTAATCATTAATGCATTAAGTTGCACTTGCACGGTAATTTAAATCAACAGACCTACCACAACAATTTCCTCAAATGCACGCAAATAAAGCAGAGAAAGTGTGAATGAGAGAGAGAGAGAAAGAAAGAAAGAGTTTGGGTGTAGTGAACAACGTCAACCTCAGACGCAGCGACGTGTGTCTACAAATAAGCCTTGGTCCCAGTCACACTCAAGAGTATATTATCATTGTTATTAACATGTTTCACACAAAGCGGATCTTATTTCTGCCCAGGTTTGCCTGCACACACCGTGCACACATACACACTGCTCCAATTAGGAGGGAGTGTTGTGTAGCGTCAGTGTTGAGGGATTCAGCTTTCTTCTACGCTGTCAGGTCCCATCAGAAAGGTGGCTCATTAGTGTCAGGTTCAGCACTGCCACCGACTTTCCCTTCTCTCTTGCTCTCTGTCACTCTCTCTCTCTCTCCTCCTTTTTCCTTTTCACACAAACATTTCAAATGAGCCTGCCGTACGCTTTCATATCTATATCATCAGAGCACAATCTTGTATTTCAGCCCCCCTAAATGATCGCGTGCCCACCGGTCCAACAGGAAGAAGTGAAACACATCCAGAGATTGTGAAGAAGGGTTGCAAACGATCACGTGATGGCTTTACTTTTATTGGTGAACCTCACAAAACCTGTCAGAAACATGTCCCAGTCACATTGCACCCCAAAATCAAACACGTCTGTCTGGAATTCTCAATTCTGATTGGTCAATCACAGCATTCCTCAGTCAAATAGTTCTTAAGAATTATGTGGCAACATATAATTGACCGTTGTCCCTGGCAACCAATCTCTAACACTGTTTTGTTCTGTGTTACACTTGCATCATTCTATGGTTTCCTTATTCTCGCAATATAAAATAATTTTACTAAAAATCTGTAATTAATGTCCATTTATTTAATTTGCCAAATAGCTACACAATAAGCAGGATGACATCCCGATCACCTTCTGATAGCATATTTTTTACAATACTAATAAATTATTATTATTATTATTTTAAATTACTTTTTATATTTTCTATTACATTTTAATATGTTAGTTTTAGTAAGTGTTATTTTTATTAGGTTAATTTCTAAGATATTTTTAAATATGTCTGTATAGTGTTTATTTAGTAGTAGTAGTAGTAGTACAAGTTATACTAAATGACAATGAGAAATGTTACCTTGACAACTAGCTATCATAAATTTTATTTTATAATTATTTTATCTTAAACATGATTTTAGTTTTAGTTAACTTTAATAATAATAATAACCAACTGCATTCTCCTTTAGATATTTTTCTTGAGGAAAATCAAGCCTATTTTTAGGACCATTAAGCATCATTTGGAATTGTGACATTAATTCTCTTTAAAGTTAATCTTTTATTTGTCACAAAACATATTAATTATTAAATTATAAAGAGTAAGGGTAGGATTTTTTGAATTGCCTTTTATTTATGGTCTAAATAATTAAAAATTATTTTATTACAGTAGTGTTTCAACTGAATAATTGTATTATTATTAAAGGTAGATACATTGTTGTAATGAGACAATTTGCTTAGCTGTCAAAAAAATAATGTGAAAATGCAAAAATAAAAATCTTAATGTCCTTTAAAATGGACTTTTAACATACACATTTTCTTTATGCAAAATATATTCTTTAGTGAGATTCACGCTCATATTTTCATAACTAATGTTACACAGCCTTACAGATGGGCGAACCGTGGGTTTTAAAACAGAAAGCGCTGGCATTAGGCATTACGGAGTATTTTTACTCTCGTCAGCAGGAGAGGTGGCAGAGGCAGACTGGCAGTGAGAGTAGAAGGAAAACAGCACTAATGGTCTCATTGTGTCAACAGGTTTTCGCCAAGGACTCCATCTGCAGCCACACGCACACACACACGTAACTTCACACACATAGCTCTACCCAAAGAAATCTTCAGGACGAATTTACACTCCACACACTAGATAATTAATCCAAATCTGTTTATTTTTGAACCTCTGTTATACCTACAGTGGTTTAAATGAGTCTGTTATTGCTGTGTACACATCACTGCACGCTTGTCAATCTTGTGTATAGTATAAACCAGGTTGGAGTTGTACTCAGAACTTGTATTCCAGATTTCACAAAAGAAAAGTAATGCTGTTTAGGTTTTCTTTTCTTTTTTTCTCCAGAGAGCCGTTAAAAGGTGGTGATATGAGAGAGATTATTGTGGTGTTACACTTAAAGCAAAGCTACTTATCTTAATACCTCTGCCATCTGAAGCAGCACCAAAATATCATTTCAATCACATGTCAAAAATAAGTGGCGGACTTGAAAATGTAGCACAAATGAACACAGCAAATATTCCAAAACTTATCTGAGCAAGGCAAAGATAAAAAACACAACTTTTGTTTATCTCAAGTCTCATCTTCCCCATCGTCTATCCCCCATAATCCTCTCTCTCTCTCTGTCTCGTTTTCTCTTCAGGCAGCCCAGCCCCATTCCTATTAAACCCTTTAATTAAGAAAACAAGCTTTGAATTCGACTGTGCAACCCCTTCTCCGGATGCCATGTTGGGGAACATACAAAACTCCATCTCTTTCCCATTCCATACGTTTTTTTTTAACCGCTTTCTTTCTCTCATGCCCTGAACCCCCTTCGCTCTCTTTCATTCTCTCGCTCCGTCTGCACACTTCCACTATCAAAGACATGATAATTAGTCACAGAGGTTCATCTGGAATCTATTATACTCCTTTTCTTTAATTAATCGTGCATTATAATTATAGAGGCGCTCGGCATCACGCTCGCTAGCATGTACGCGTACGCCCGCTTGCACGCTCGCAACTTTGAACCGTACTCTGGAAATGCCACACAGATAAAAGCCGGCAAGTGTCAAAAAGCAAGCAAACTTTTTCTTCCCTCCTCTCTCCTCCACTTTCCCTCTCCTCTTCCCTTCTCTGCGGCGTGCGTCTTTTCATGCCATTTGTAGCGACCTAATGAGGACATTTCTGTCAAAAAAATCAATCAAAGGCTCGGCTGGGAGCGTGTTATAAGTCACAGGTATCTGAGGTGCCTCTTTTCTGGCGGATGAATAATAATAAAAATAAAATAAAATAAATAAATAAGGAGTGTGTTTAATTCTGTGACATGGGGGGCTGCTGGCGAGGAGGGGGGAGTTGAAAGAGGACATGCTGGGGAACAGACGCTGGTTGGATTCCCTAATCTCTGAGATGGCATAAAGTGAACATGCCTGTCATGACTCTGAGGGAAGAGAAAGCAATTGCAGGTGAAGATGATGTTTATTGAGAAACACAGAATATACAGAAACACAGAATATACAGAATGTACTGATGACAGGTGACGCAGGTACTGGATGGGCTGGACGTCCGGATGGTGGTGAAGAGTGTCCCAGGTGAAGAGTGAATCCAAACAGGAACAACGAACCCAACACGCCGACACAGGACAGACTAGGACACCAGGAACCGGGAAGGACGAGATCAGACAGGAACGGGAGACAGAGACTGAACAGCACGACATCCACAAACGGTCTGACAATGAGAGGAGAAACTGGTGAGTAT
>JAUZSZ010000095.1:5986159-6001117 GCA_034780575.1 Labeobarbus marequensis | reverse complement strand
CTAATTAGAAAAAAAGAGGAAATACCAATTACTGTCTATATTGTATAGTGGATATTCATCAGTAGATTTTGGCCAATGGTATTTCCTTCGTATTTAATGCACAGCAAAAGACTTTCTTTTTTACATCAGCATAGGAATCTTGTGAATGTAGTATGGTAGCACTGGAGGATGTTGAGTTAAATTCTAGACTTCTGCTTTAGTAATGGTGGAAATTCCAACACTTTCTTTTTACGACTACTGTCTTGTAGTCATATACCACCTGCAACAACATTGAAACTACCTATATCAGAATTACACTTTGAGTTCTTTGGCCGATATGTTTTATGTTCTAAATCTAAATGCTAAGCTAAAACCTTTTATATATTAAAAATGACATAGTAATGGCCTCATGAATTTTTATGCGGGTTCCTTCACCATGGAGTGTTAGTGAAAACTCATACCACTGATCTGCATGCTGCTACACTGGTGACATATGGATGTTCGAATGATGATTGATATAGAAACGCACCAAATACAACTCATAACAGCTTCTAGGAATAGTTGACCCAAAAATGAAATCTCTGCCATTATTTACCCGCTGTTGTGTCATTACTTCTAAAAACCACAAAAGGAGATATTAGGCAGAATGTTCATGCTGCTCTTTTCCATATAATGAATGGTGAACAGAAGCTAAATTCTAAAGCTTATTGTAGTCCATATGATTTAAGTGCTATATTCCATTCATTTGTGTGATTTGAATATGCATATATTATGCTCATCCAAAAATGCATAACATTTCTCGTGTGTTCCAAGAAAGAAAGAAAGAAATGAGTGTAAGTAATTTTTTTACATCTTGTGTGAACTGTCCCTTTAGCAAGTGTGGCTTTTAAAGTTATGTTGTTTCATTTGGTTTCAGTTCTCATTAATTGTGAAAGCAGAGTGTATAGAGAGTATATAGAGAACTATCCTTTACTTTATTGCTTGTAATTTGTTGATTTAATATATTGGCATGGCTTGCCCTCACATTTATTATGTGTGTATCATAGGGTCATTTGTAGGCTTTTCTGTGTTGTGAGAGACCATGCAAAGTAAACCTTTTAAGCAATAGTCTCACAAACAGGAACAAATCAGGGATTTCCACCTAGTGCCACGTAAGAGGTTTGTTTTGGGTGTTTCTTTTATTCGTTCCCAAAATAATTTCTTATTTGGCTCGCTACAAAGAAAACAGTGATATCTATAACATCACTTGAACAGCCAAAGTTATCGCAACTTGTCCAAGTTACAACAGTGATCTGGTTTACTTGTCTCCAGCATTGAAAGACGTGTGTTTCAACTGTGCCATAGTGTATTTGACTGTACTGACGCGTTTACCCAAGGAGGATGCTGTATGTAAGCACTGTTTAACTGTGACTGGCTACAGGGAATGCTGCTTTAGTTTAGTTGCTTTGTGGTTGTGGTCATCAGAGGGCGCCACAGGACCATTGTTGTGTGTTTGTGTCATTTCGTTGATGTCATAATTAAGATGCAGTCACCTCCCTGTGTTTTTATTAAGAAACTTTCTTAATAATCACTTTGCTTATTTAATCCTGTTATTAGCTATTAGATAATTGAATTAAACTATGATTAAATTGTGCCCTGATATGCAAAGGACCTGTTGAAGAAGGTAAACGTTTTTTTTTTCTTTTTTTTTTTTGCATCTCTGGAAGTTCACTCTTTGTTCTAGATTTGAGCTGAGATGCAACTCAGTCATTTTAGTGGTTAAACTGTCAGCATTGTGATTGATGACTGGCGTAACTTTTAGTAGGAGAATGTTTGTTGTGAATATGTGTCAGGAGCTTGCTAGCTGTTACAGTCTAATACTCTTACCCTCACTTTCTTAATTTGTGAAGTTGCTGCATTCAGTTTCGACTTATTTTCCTTAGAAGCATCTTTCATCCCCTGTTTGAGTTCACAGTGTTCTTTCTTTAATATGGTTGGTTGCAAGCAAAACATTTGCACCAGGGCTGGGCTTGTATTTTAGATGCTTTGAACGTCATATTTACAGTAAGGAGGAGCAATAGACGTTCAAATCTATTTTTGCAAATGTGAAAAGTAGCTGAGCACTGTTTTAGCTCATTGAAACATCATCTGAAGAAATGTAAAGTATTTGAGAATCTCTACACAGATGACTTGAGTAGACTGGTTGGTGATTACAAACAAGTCTGATGTTTATACTGAGAGCTATATTTTATAATCAGATATATTTTGGTGACTCAGAGAATAATGTGCATGCTAGTTGTTTTTGACTAACGTGCAATGCAATTTTCTGTAATTCACTGATGGACAAATGTTTTATGACTATCTTTCTGAGGGTCTTTCAGTCCACTCTGCAAAACTCTGCCATTTGTAAATAAATTAAAGATTTTTTTAAAACATCACACTTGGATTTGTGTTCTATTTTTTTCTGTATCTCTTCAAAAAGGTGAATTGGATTGTCTGCACCATCAGGCAGAATGGTTTCTCAAACACTTCTACAGTTTTTCGGACAAACAGGTAAATCCTGCCTTAAACTCACGTTGGTTGAGCTTTTCTTTTCAGGACAAATCAGCCCTGAATGACTTGTATGTTGACTTGCATGTTAAGGATGCCAGAAAGGCTTTTGACATTGTAAAAAAAAAAAGGTGTAATTTAAGTTCTATTTAATTTCTTTTCCTTTTGTTCTAAATTGTGTTACCAGTGTTTGACCAACAGGATGAGGTGTTATAATAAAGATTTTACATTTAGGCATATATATATAATGGGGTTCCACCCTAATATTTATTCATTTCAGCACAAGTGACAGCTCATCTTACGACATTTTTGAGCGTTGACAAAACTAGGCCAAAACACATGGAGACTGACCATTGTGGACTCTTTTTCAGCCACAGGAGGGATGTCAAGACATGTATCCTCTTTTAGATTTGTTTGAATGTGAATGTGTGATGTTTTGAAGGTTGGATTTATAGAATTATTCCATGTAGGCCTGGCATTCTTCTCAAATGGGTGTATGGGTAACTGATAACTGTTAAAACTGAATCACGTTGCCTCATCTGTGATCAGTAATTTACTTAATACAGGTTTACGCAACATCTGAAAATGGGGTTGGTAAGAGTATAATGTTTTGTTTAATGTCTCTTATGCTCACCAGAGATGCATTTATTTGATGAAACATACAGTAAAAACAGTAATATTATTACAATTTGAAAAAATAATGTTTCTATTGTAATATATATTAGTATATAAGTTATTCCTGTCATGGCAAAGCAGAATTTTCAGCATCACTACTTCAGTCTTCAGTGTCCTTCAGAAATCATTATGATATGATGATTTGGTGCTCAAGAAGAATTTCTGATTGTTGATGAATGAATTAAACGTTTGACTGACCCAAACTTTTCAGTGGTAATATTATACAATTTAATTTATCTATCTATTTATTTATTTATTTATTTATTTAAATGACATTGAAAATATAGCAGAAGGTCTTTTCTTTGGTTTCACTGTTATGTCAAAGCACTATTCTATGCTTTGCTTTCTTTTTGTCAGTCTTTTTTCAGTCTCTTTTGAGCATCTGTCTTTTTCAAAAGCTTGGTCCAAGGTTTTGAATGGAGAGCCGTAAAAACGGCATTAACGCAAGTAAAACTCCATCTATTGCATGAATTCTCATAAACGTTTCTCTCAGTCAAAACTTAATTAAACCCAAATGAATGTGAGTGCTTATCTTGATGTTTAGTAAAGCTGTTTTTGCTTTTTCCATGCTTGATTTAACCCGGTGAGAGTGCGCTGTTGGCATGAAGTATCAATGCAAGCAAATGAACTGAAAAACAAAGTTTTTTTTATTAATATCGACCTTTTGGGTGAAGAAAACTCTGCAGGTGCCCTGCAGGGAAGGAACCAGTAATGATTCATTTGGATAGATGAGCAAACATCAGGGTTTTCTGGCTTCGATAGATTTATTTTGCAAGTTTTAATTTGTTTGTCTTTATTCAGGTAGATTTTTGGGGCATAAAAAAGTAGTGATTGTTACATAGGTGGTTGATTACGGACTGAAATCAACAGATATTGTGCATAAATGTCCCAAATAGTGTATCTGATGTACTTCAGAAGTGGCCCTCACAATGGACTATTTCTTGTACATATTGGATTATGTCACCAAAACGTGGTCTCTGAAGCATTTTGGGGAGGACCTTAATATATTATAGATAGTTATGGTTATATTCTGGGCCCTAGATATGTGTTGGGCCATTTCTGAACCAATTTTATGGGTAGTTTTTGGCCATTTAGTCCACCATGCAAAATTTGTAAATGTTTTCCTCAACAAGACATTTTTTTTTTTAAGGTTTTCAGTAAGGTATTTTCATGGATAAAGCACATGCTTATTTTGGTCCGAGATACGGTGGATTTCTTTGCCTGTTTTTTTGCATCCTTGATGTTAGTTGCTTTGGAAATCACAGAACGTTTTGACTATATGGCAAAATACTGTAAGTTGTGAAATTGTCAGATGCATTATTCAACATTTTGGCAGCAATGAATACGTTGCTGATGGTTGCACAGAAAGGAACATTTGGTGTATTCATATTCTTTTATGTGATGCTATTCATCACACGAGAGAATGTATGTAAATATCACACCTGGCCCTTGTTATAAAAAAAGCTGTACTTGTCACAATCCTTCAGTTCTTCCATTGGAATATATTGGAAAATTATTAAGATGCAGAGAGGGATAACTTTGATTTTTCAGAAAATGAATCTGATGGAGAACCAGAAATGCCTTGTAGACCTCTTAGAAACCTCTTGATCACTTTAACAGTAAAACTATTCCAACAGGAATGCAGCTCCAAATGTCTTTCACCAGGTTTATACACCAGGAAGAGGCTATACACAATCTGTTCATATTTTACATTTTCTTGCTTTCCCTGTCTCAGTCTCTCATTTGTACTCTCATCATTATAACTGCACATATGCATTCCGAGGGATGCAGAGGCTAAATGCAAGGCTTCGTGCAAACTGACATTGAAACTCACTAATTATATTCTACTACAGTAACAGTCTGAGAGAGTTTTAGAATTGCCTTCACTGATACTCAGTACTGAGTTTCTGCACTTTGTATGTTTCTGGTAACTTTCTCTTTCCAAGGAAGGACCTTATTGATTGAACGGTTCATGCAGTGGTTGTAGAAGGAGGCAGTGAATGTTGAAGTGTTGTCCTGCAGTGACTTTTCAGCAAACGTGTCTCTAGGGTGAGGGTCTGACTTCAGAGTGGATCCGCTCAGCTGTGAAGGACATTACCATTGCTAAACTCACAGGTGTATCTGGTATATAAACTTCAAGAGTTTTTATTTTTTAATGCACTTTTGTAGAAGAACACTTAAGTTTGCCTGTGCTTGAAATGACAATGTGACTTCTAACTCTGCCATTTAGTGGACACAATTATTTAGTGGCAATAAATACCGAAATATGATGCTTATTATACTTGTATAAAATATGATAAATATATATAGTTTATATTTTGTTTTTATTTTACATCATGTTATTTTGTTTCTCATTTTACTGATTTTTGTTAAAGAGAGCAGAAGCACAGCATTTCACAAGAAAAAAAAAAGTTTTTAGATGATAAAAATTTGATAGGTTCTCTGTTCAAAATGAACATCACGTTAAGACCAGTTGGTTAAAGGAATAGTTCACCCAACAATAATAATTTGCTGAAAATGTACTCACCCTCAGGTCATCTGAGATGTAAATGTGTTTGTTTCTTCATCAGAACAGATTTGGAGAAATTTAGCAAGACATGACTTGCTAACCAACGGATCCTCTGCAGTGAATGGGTGCTGTCAGAATGAGAGTCCAAACAGCTAACATCAAAATAATCCACAAGGTTCCTTTTCACTGCCAAGGATCCATTGGCGAGCAAGTTATATAATGATAAATTTTTCCAAATCTGTTCTAAAGAAACAGTCATCTACATCTTGGTTGGCCTGAGGGTGACATTTTCAGCAAATTTTCATTTTTGGGTGAACTTTAAAGGTAGTTGAATTCTGAGAAAAGGTCATTTATCATTTGTTTGCACAAGCCACTTTTGATATTTTGTATCTAATATGGCATTCAAATATTTGTAAGTATGTTTTCATTTCTTTTCAATTGTCCTCTAACTTTCCCATTAAGTTTGAAATATTGCCTCATATTGCGTGGTGGTGTTGATTCACGGTTTATTTTTTCCAAAAACAAGCAGCTTACCTCTTGTGCTCTCTCTGGTCTCCTATGAAAATAGATGGTTGTGATATTGAAGGGGTGGAAGAGACAGCGCTGTCGGTAATGAACGTGCTCTTGCTGGGTGCACATTTCCGAAAATCTTAATAGATTCATAGTCTGTGAAGACAGTTTATCTCCAGGAACTGAAGCACTGCATTTCACAGTATTTGCTGCCTGTCTGATGACAGTGCAATGAGAGACACAATTGTGGAAGAGTTTCCAGCCATTGATGTTTTATGCTTTGCAGTTACAGTGGCATATGAGACATTATCTCTAGGCAGTGTTATTTCCCACATGCAGAGAAAAATAATGACAGCAGCACCTCGTGTGCCATCACTCTGTTATGTCTTTGCCGCATGCTAGCTCTCTTGAAGTCATGTCTGTATTTCATACATAATTGTCACTCTTCTACCAGTTGAGGTACTGAGGTACAAACCAACCCGCATGCTGAACTGGATTGTGCATTATTAACTACTACACCTCCTGACCTCCGTATGGTTGTTTATTATATATTCTGGCTTATTTAATTATGCAGCTAAAAATGTCTGTAGTGCAGAGTCCACTTGTGAAAATGCATCAGTTTTGCATTAATACTTTTTATCCTAATAAATGATCAGCTTAACAATGAAAGTGAAAGGCTGAATTGAAAAATTGACATCAATTGATAACACTATACAATGCAATATGCAATAAGGTCTCATGTGTTAGCATTAATGCACTGGGTAACATGAAGCACTCTTAATGTTCATTTTACTAAACAGTGCAGTCCATTAAATAATGTTACCAGATATAACTTTTCATTTAAAAAAAATGTGTTAGTAAATGTTCAAATTTAAGATTAATAAATGCTGTGTAAATATAGTTTTTTGTAAGTTTGTGTTAAATAATGTCAACAAATGAGACCTCATTGTAAAGTTACTAAAATTTCTTATAATTTCTCAGAAAAAAAGGTACAAAAGCTGTGACTTCAAAAGGTACACCTTTGTACCCTCTTTACCTTTAAAAAGTGCACATTAGTACCTTAAATATACATATTATTATCTGAAGTGTACATGTTGTTATTACCTAAATTGTACATATTAGTAACTTTTGAAAGGGTGCCGTCATCATTTTCTATTTTCTTTAACTTATGTGTAATTATGAGCATCTAACCCCGAACCAACCTTAACCCTACATTAAGTATGTTGTTAATTAATACTGTTTATTTCAGAATCTAATTTAAACCTGAAATCCTAGCTTTACAAAGTGGACTCATTTTTGAAGAATACTACATATTATTTTGTGTCCTCATCAACTATTTGCTCTTGCACTATAATATTATTCGAATAATATATTGCTATTTAAACTTCTCTTTAGATAGATGGCCAATGTAATGTTTAATTTAGTGTTTTCTTGTCATTGTTCAGTGTACATAAAGAGCCAATAACTATGTATGTAAATACCAAAAAAAGTGTAGCAATTTAGCACCACTGCATTTTTCCAGGTTAAATCAGTCCAGAAAAGGCCTGCAGGTTCAGTCTGGGCCTGAGGAGCAAGAAATGCATGAGCACACACTCAATCCCTCACCCTTGCGTATTGTTCAGTTGTGGTGAGGTGAGGTTATGATCGTGGTTGTGACTCCCTGTGGTGGTTCTAGGAACTTGCTTTTCAATGTCAGTGTCTGAGTATATGTTGATGTTACTTAGGGCAGAAGGCTTTGTGTGTTCACATGACCTTGTCGTGATAAAATTGACAGCTAGCTTTGCTGTCTGTGATAAAGTTGTATGTGGAAAGTCAGTCTTCAGCTGAAAATGCTTCTCTTTTAATAGTTGTAAATGAAAAGGTGATGAGGGCGCCTTTAAATGGTACTAGTGAATTGAGACTTCGGCAATTCGACTCAGTTGCTCACTTAAGACATATTGTACTGTCTACTTAAAGCTGTCGTATTCCCTGCCCTTTTTATACCCTGAATGTACAAATATGTCACTCAAATGAAATAAAATGCTAACAAGATGAAATGCTTCTCGAAGGAAAATCTGAGCTATTATCCTAACACTCCAAAGTGAACAGCATGAGCATATTAGAAACAGATAGCATAGCAACATGCATTGCTTTGGCTGCTTAAGTTCTGTATGCTGAAATCAACGTGTACGTTTGCTGTAATTCAATTTGGAGCAGAGTTGTGCCTCCCATGCAGTACAGAACTTTGGCCTTTTTCGTTCTCATGTCACTCAGAACCACTTTACACATTTCCTGTCGTTACTGCCGTTCTGGGCCGTGGACACTGTGGGGGTGAAGGGTAAATCAGGAAGACTGAATGTGGATGGTCTAATTCCATCGTCCTCCAGAGACAGTGAGCACACAAACGCACAAGTCATACTGACAAAATCCTCCTTGAAAGAGTAACACAGTACCTCTTATGCTGGGAACTCATAGCAAAAATGTTTAACAGGCCACAAGCATGCATGGAGGAAACTTCAATGAATGTCAGTGACAGTTTTAAATATCTGATTAATTGCCATTTTAGTTCATATGCATTATGCAGTGCATTTCAGATGGCCTTAAGCTGTCAAGTAATGTCCATCTAATCAAATCAGTAACTCATTTGTTGCTCAGAGACATATTTCACCTCAAATTCAAAAGAAAATGTTGAAAAATTATATTTTTAAACATGGGAGTAGCAGTCATTATTACAGAATCCACTATCACTTCGGCACGGGCTGAATCAATGTACATTTGGTAAGAGGTAATCTATTATCATTAGAGACCACTTACCTTGCTTTTAACAAATAATCACCTAATTAATATTCATGAGCCAAGCTAATAAGCATTATAATGTGTGTTCTAGTTTTTAGATTGTTCCTGTGTCCCTGCTTTGCATACATTAAATGAAATCTATTTTTAGGACCCTTAAAGGTTGTTTTTTTCCCCCCAGTTCAGCTTTTCTACTTCTCATTTGGGGAGGTTTTCTTGGTAGTCATGGAAATCTCAATAGTCTCTCTTTTCTTAATGCAAATAATCGAATACAATTATTTCCATTAAGAGTATTAAGCTGTAGATATCAATTTATTTATAATTAAATATAAATGTGCATGTACAAGATAGATTATACTTATCTTTTTATTCCGCAAGGACACATTAGTTGAATCAAAAGTGACAGTAAAGACTTTTATAATGTTACAAAAGAGTTCTGTTTCAAATAAATGCTCTTTTTTTTACTTATTTTTCAAAGAATAATAAAAAAAATCATATAATGGTTTCCACAAAGTATTAAGTAGCTTAAATATTAATTACCTTTCTTTCAGCATTGATGATAAGAACACCAAACCAAGATATTAGAATGATTTCTGAATTGTTTTTTAATAAACATTCAAAAAAATAGTTTATTTGAAAAGGCCTCTCCTCTCCTTTCATTCACCTAGATCTATTTGCATGCCCCAAATAATTCACATTTTGTGGATGTCAAGGGTCTTGTACTGTTTTGCCAGTTTTAGAATTAAACTTGAGTTGCACAACTCCAGCTATGTGGTAAATCCAAGAGAGCAGTGACCGTAATCACAATTCGTCTTGTTTTAAATTTGTCATAGGACTCCGGTATGAATGCAAGTGTTTTGCACTTGTTGTAGTTGATCAGCAAACACTGTGACCCCCTGCTGTGTTAGTCTGTGCCCTGATATCCCCACACAAATCAACCACTTGTGCACGTTCAGGGCATAAAGTACTCCAGGCACACAGAGTAATTGTTATCAACATAATTGCCATGCCCACTCGTGGCCGGCCTGATTACGTGTCCTGCAGTCTTCACACACTATTTGTATGTGCGAGCATGTTGTGTGAAAACCACCATGATTAGGGCTGAGGAAACTTGTTGTGTAAAGTTTTACAATGAGACAGTGAAGTCCAACTGGAGAAATAGTCATAAATGCATTTGCGTTTCAATTACTCCTGGGAATGGATTGCACATTACAGCCGTCTCTCATCGTCCAATCAGCAATCAGGTGTGGAAAGTGGATGCAAATGAAGCTGGATAAGTCTGACACTTATATGCAGCCACAAGGAGACTTATTATTATTGATTATATGTACACTAGTGCTATTTTAGAAACCAGTTAGCTAGAAAATGATCTAGGTTATTCCCAGACAATGGTCGGAAAAAAATCTGATATTTGTCTGAGTAATACATTCTCTTACACTAGTGACAATTTCAAAACATTGCTCTAATTTTTTGAACCGTAGGTTCAAGGTTTGGCTCCTGGTAGATGACATAACTTCACTATCTCAGCCTAAAGAGCAAAATTTGCTAAGAATTTACAGGTTCCATTGCACATAATGGCTCAACAGGGACATTCACCCTGCTCATGAGAGTGATCACGAGCTATGGCTATAACATGTGATACTTACTTTGAAAGGACAGGTAATATGTTAAGCATAATGTGCTGTCTTATTGTATCCACTAACTCATACATGCAGATAACTACTCTGTCATGATGGGTTATGCTTTTCTTGTGTGCAGCTGTACAAACAAGTTTCCTTTGTTTTCTCACAACTTGTGTGACTGGCATAATCATCTGATAATCTAAGAACTATTCCTCAATATTATCCATGTTTGCTACAATAGTATCCATCTGTTGCTACATGGCTGGAGAAATAAGGGCTGCAGTGTTCCCGTTTGCCAAAAACTTCAAAACCCATAATGCACTTTGATTTTGTTACCACTCCTCTGTCGATCTGTGTGTCCATAGGTGAGAATACAAAAATGCGGAAGTTTATTTATTAATCAAATAATTTTTTTTGAATGGATATCATGTCAGTAGTAATTATTAATTATTACCATGGTATATTTATAAAATTACTTGGTATTACTATCTAATACATCACTGTACTCTGATGCAACAAGAGTACTTTTTTTCCTGTTGAAAAAGAAAGGGTAACACTTTATTTTAAGGTGTTTTTATTACACGTTACATGTACTTACTATTATAATAACAATAAATTATGCAAAATTACATGCAAGTGAGCCTAAGCCAAACCCTAATCCTAACCCTAACAATATAGTACACACATGTAGTTAATTAATATTACTCAGTACTTAAATGTATAATTACACTGTAACAATGACACCTTAAAATAAAGTTTAACCAAAGAAAGCCTTTTCAATAGAGATGACATAGAGATTTAATCAGAAGCTGTAGTAGTGTCCTACATAAGAATGCTCGTGGTGAAAATGTATATTTAGAATTCACTTTGGCTTCTATTTCATAATTCAATGTTCTTCTACTAGGTATTATTGTTTTCAGAAACAATAGAGCAGTAATGTGGCCTCTTACATTCTTAAGAAACAACTTAACTGAAAAGACAACCAAAAAATTAAGGTCACACTTTATATTTATTCTTGTAAGAAATACTGAATAACAATAGGCACGTATTTTGATTAATTAATCTTGTTTACCAAGGCAACGGTTCCTTTTTGTACGTTTTATGTATTTGACAGATGTTTTTATCTTGAATGGCCTACTTTGCATTCAAGTTAAGCAGTTTTTCAGATCATGCATTCAATGGAAATTTAACCCTTGGCCTTAGCATTGCTAGCCCCATGCTGTACTCTTTAAGCTGCATGAACACACAACACTGGTATCATGGTGACCGCTTTTTGCATGCATTTTTTGCATGCATTTTTAAAAAAAAAAAAAAAACAAAAAAAAGTGGCGGTGGCTGTTGTAACAGTAACTCATTATAGTATAACATGAATACTGTTATTAGATA
Organism: Labeobarbus marequensis; assembly: GCA_034780575.1. NCBI lineage: Eukaryota > Metazoa > Chordata > Actinopteri > Cypriniformes > Cyprinidae > Labeobarbus > Labeobarbus marequensis. Next base: position 5,989,135 of record JAUZSZ010000095.1, on the reverse strand, counting down.
TTAGTCTACCATCACACTGCTCTTCTTTTGTTGGTCTATCTATGTAAAAATAATTAGTCTGCGGAAACTGGGTCAGGAACTTGAGCCAAATTCAGCATTCAGACAAAATTTGAAATGTATACACACAGCAGGAACAAACCCCCTTCCCCCATATATTCTTTATTTCTCGCCCATTCCTATTTATGTTTAGTACACGCTGGTAAAGATACTCTTTGTGCCATTTGTAATGAATAAAGCTCAGAGTGCTTTGTTTTTCTCTCTGTCATTATTTTTGCTTATGAAAATATGTCAGTTTTTGTACCTCAAAACTCTTGTCATGCTTTCCCGTAAGGTTGTCTGCAATCTTTTCAGACTGAAAGAAATGCTTGTTTGGTATTTTTGTGATCTAACTCACCTTCTCAGTTGTTGTGGAATTTTTGTTACATGATGAAGCTTTCTTTCAACCGAGACTCATCAGAAAATCAAATGCAAAATGATATGTGCTTCTTGCTAAAAGTGGTGCTGAAAAGGATTACGCTCTATTGTGTGCCATTTTAACTGGTTTCTACCAGTCTTTAAGCTCTTTTATTAAGTATCATTACTCATGGGACTCATTGCAAGTGCAATGTTGTACCAGGTGAGCTACCGAGCAAGTTTACTACATCTGAGAAGCCATACATACGGAACTGGCTATGCGATGCCACTAGTGTTAATTTCAGCTGGAATCTGCAGTGAATTTTATGAATAGTTACCTTTTTGGAATTTTTAGAGGCATGTTTTTGCAGTGAGCCCATATTGTTTTTCATTTGTATGAGTGCTTTTGACTTTCTGTACACAAAACTGTGTCAGAATGGTTATTGTCAGTGGTGAAGTTAAATGAATTGTTAAAGCTGTTGCCTGCTAGTGAATGTGGTAACTACACCATTATGTCGTCAAAAACATCTCCATTGACAGCCATTTAAGAAATGGTAATGCTTTAAAGTAAGGTTTTATATGTTAACATTTGTGGAAAAAAATTAAATTATATATAAATTAACATTAACATAGATTTAAAAATGCTTTGGAATGTTATTCATGGTTAGTTACCAAAGGCTTCAAATGTTTATTTTTATGCTCACACATAGGTTTCATATATTTGATCAAAAACAGCAAAAATAGTATTATTGTGAAATATTATTACAATTTATAACTGTTTTGTATATGAATATATTTTAAAATTTAAATGTAAATTATTATGTCATTTATTCCATTTTTTTTTTTTTGTGGAAACGATATATATGCACACTTAAGATGCTTGGGATATATGTATATAAGTATTTACTGTCACTTAAATTTAATGTGTCAATTTAATATATATATATTTTTAATATTAATCTCAATGGCAGTGTCTTCAGAGCATTTAGTGGACAACTTTTACTGTGTTTTTCTTAGTAATTTTGAAGCTTGTGACCACTGGATTCTTCAATCTTCCAAACAAGAACTAAAAAGTCCTTTGGATTTGGAATGACACGAGTGTGAATAAATGATTGCATACCTTTAGCATTTGACCACCTGACCGGCTCACACAAAAGCAGTCCCACCGCAGGATGCCACAAGCTCTACCTGCCAAGGGATGAGCCGATCTACAGGTCCTCAAGCTGTCAACACAGCAGTGCACAATAAAGTCACAGAAAGCATCTACCTCCCGAAGAACTGTCGATACATCACGCACACATGCCCAGACATACCCTGCCCAAGGGGATGGCCACAGTGCCGGACCCAGCTGTCACCTCTCCACCATTAATCCACTGCTCTGGCCGACAAAATCCATCTCCCTCTAGCAGGGGTTTGACAGAGGGTAAAAGCGCCGCTGAGATAGCCAGGTTCGGATCAATCGCTTCGATCCCAGCTCCTATGCCAAGACCCATTCATCAGCCTCTGGTTGTTATTGTTTGTTTCTTGCTTTCCTCAACAACCCGTCCCTGGAGTTTAAGAAGCAGCAGGTTCAGGGTAGGGAGCAGGGATGTGAAAAACTGTGGCATGAAGTCAAGAACTCAAGCCTTTGAGCTTTCACTTCCTTTGCTGTCTTTTAAGGGATGTTTGAGAGATGAGAGAGAAGGGAATTACCAGGGTTGTGTATAACGGTTGACAGATATGGGTTTGTCAATGGCTGATTCCGATATCTAGAGAGCAGTGTGGTGCATATGTGTTTCTTTGAATAGTGATCTAGAAAAAAGGTGCAGAACATATATGTTTTATGCTATAACTCCTCTTTTCAAAATCTTGAAACTTGCTGATTGTTTCCATACTTACAATAACATTGTGTGTGTGTGTGTGTGTGTGCATAAAATTGGTTACATAAAATATATGTACATAAAACTGGTTAAATTCAGTGGTTTTAGAAAGAGAGAAAGTAAAGTTTGAGGTAAGTATTTACATTTATTTGAAAAGAAGTTAAAAACTACTGTTTTCTATATTTTAAAAATAACACATTTTAATGTATTTTAAAATGATAAATAAAATTGTAATATATAGTAATTTATTTCTGTGATGTCAAAGTAAAAATAATTGTAATATGATCATCTCATTAAAACTCTGGTAATTAAAACCCTGTTAATATATAAACTACCGTCCCAATGCTTTGGGTAAATAAAATATTTATGTATTTGAAAGTAGTTTCTTATGTTTACAAAGCCTGATAAATATATACAGTCATGGCCAAAAATATCGGCACCCTTTCTAAATATGATCAAAGAACACTGTGAAAATTAATCTGCATTGTTAATCCTTTTGATCTTTAATTAAAAAAAAAAAATCACAAAAATCGAACCTTTCACTGGATTATAAGAATTTAAAATGGGGGAAAATATCATTATGAAATAATTGTTTTTCTCTAATACACATTGGCCACAATTAACTACACTCTTTTATTCAATACTTAAAGCCACTTCACTAATTTGTGAAGCTCAATTATCATTTGCCAATAATTGTGTTCAATGTGTATTTGAGAAAAACAAT
>JAUZSZ010000095.1:5786020-5796146 GCA_034780575.1 Labeobarbus marequensis | reverse complement strand
CATACACACACACACACAGATACACAGATACATACATATTTTGAGATTCATACCACCAAACCCTTTTCACTTTGAGTTTGTTCTGATACAGAGTCAGGGTTATGTAACACGTATAACATGAAAGCATTCATTAACAAGCTGGATCATCTGCCTGTAGAGGAAATGCCCTGGTCTTAGGGGGGACCAGATGGTCTGTTAATTTTGTGTCATGATGAAATTTTAATTCAGAGAGAGAGAGAGAGAGCAGCCCATCCTATTGCCATCTTGACAGTCTAGTGCTGATTTTGGGCCATTTTGAGAATATTGCTGTAAAATGGCTGTCTACCAACAGTCTTGTCAAGTAATAATGCGTTTTTGGTACATTTTGTGAAATTATGGAAAATAATTGTTTAATATTTACAGGATGGTGCATAATAAATTGCCATCATTAAATTGTGTTATATATTGGTACTTTTATCAGTCCTAGGCCATAGAGTGAGTGTGGATCCTTTCTATTCTTTTGATTATTTTAGTTGAACATCGCCCCCTACTGAGTCAAATATTTAGTGACTGACTGACATAAGTAAACTATGCAAAAAGGGCCATATTTTTTTAATGTGTGAGGAAAAAAGGAATTAAGTTTAAACTGCAAATAAAATGAACCCAAACCAGCATTTCTTTCTTTTTTTTCTCTCTTTTTTTTTTGAGTGCCTTTAATATTTATTCAGTATTCCAGCAGCTATGTAATATGCAAGAGTTGTTTTGTACATTTTATATTATACAGCAACATTAGTTCTCCTAGCTCCGTTCTCTGTCTTCCCAGTTTTCATCCTGGCAGCGGTGCCATTTTCACTGTTGTCTCCATAGCAACTATCATGAGGAACTTGGCTGGACAATAAATCAAATCATACAAGTGCAATAAAAGGAATTAAAAACTTCACAGTGGAAAAAACCTAATAGCTTATAAGAAAAAGTTAAATCAATTAAAAGTATATTATAAAAAAATGATACAAGAAAAAGAAATACTCATTTACTTCCACAACATGCTTCTGGATGCAGGGGGAAAGAATTATGTACATAAAACACATACATACAGCACATCAACTATAAATGTAAGCTTACACATTTGCATGTACATACATGCAGTCGTTTCTTCAACAGCTTTGTAAACAGGTCCACCACAGACCTACCGAAAACTGACCAGAAAGGCAACCGGAGATAGTTTGTCCACAGGATACAACTTCAACGGACTTAACAGGGTAGGTTAGTTGCTCTTCATAACCATTTAAAAGGCCCACACCTTCAACTTTGGAGAATCTAAACCTTGATGGTTCCTAAACTCGTGAAAAAAAGAAAAGAAAAAAAAAAACACATTGATGAGCTTGGCTCAGTTTGCGCACAGGCCCTGTTTGTAAGTCTTCGCTCTCCGACAGCAAATCCAATCACAAAGAAATGAGTTTTCACTAAATTTGTGCATTGTCCATCCGTTGGCCTCCAATCTCATCTTGGCTCAACATTTCTTTAAGACTGATCAACAAAGCAGTTTACACTGAATGTCTCTTTCAGTCCCCGGACAGAGATTGGTTTCCATCCCAAAATCAATGACAATGCAGGTTTCTCGTTTCGACATTATAAAATAATGTAAGATACAATAAAATAAGTACAAATATAAGTGGTTAATGTAAATACTGCAAACATTTTGAAAACTATGTTGTCAAATAAATACCATTATTACTGGAATGTATATGTTAACAAGTGCCACTATGAGGCAGTAAACATTCACGTTCCAGCATCTAAAACTGCAACTGGAGCTTCAAAGTTAGCAACAAGTGGCGGCCTCGGTTACACCGAGACGTAATCGCCTCCGTGCCGAATGATACAACTACATGCACAGAAGTACCTTTGTTTTGCGTACCCTTCACAGAACTACAATACATTAAATGGTTGAACAGACACTGGCAGTTCGGTTTTTCGTCCATGTCTGCAGCCCGCTAGCCACAAAACTGCACCGTACCAAATCTAGTTTCTGTGGGGAGGACGCTAACAGGAATTTTCAAAAAGACAACGGCTCCACCACGATATCACGCACAGTGCAATGTTGTTTGTAAATGACAGCTCTTGCAGCTGGCCGTCCCACTTCTGACATGCCCGTACAATTTCTTTAGCAGTAGGAGGGCTAATATCACTGGAAAAAAACGGAGCGGTGATGACTTAGAAACCTTTAAACTTCGTGTTTTCTGATTTCGAAAGTGTCTCAGGTATTCTGAGAAACAAGAGCTGGGAATTGAATTCAGATTTGGCAACACTAACACAAAAAAAACATTCAGTCTTTGTCGTCCAACTTGAATTTTCAGTCCCTCAGACACTCTTCCTCAGTGATGCCTTGCGCCCTCAGCTCTTCCAAGACGTTGTCAAGGTGACCGGAGTCTGGGTAACCGTGGCCGGTCAGGTTGGAGCCAAACTCGGTCTTGTGATGCACCTCGTTCCAAATGACCGTATCCGTCTCGCCCGTGGTGCTGGATGTGCCCACTGAGAAGATCAGCCGGCGGTCCCAAGCGACCAGCAACAGCTTCAACACCTATCAGAGCAGGAATTGTTTAGAATAAAAGCTGAAGAACCTCAAATGTTGAAGTTGACGTGTAAATTAAGAAGAGGAGGAAGTCATAGTCTCTTAAGGCTTTTTAAGACCCTTTTAAAGAGCAACATCCTACACTGTAAAATGTCTATTTAAAAAAAAAAAATTATACTATAACTTATTGGAGTCAAGATTATAAATTTATATATATATTACAGATTACATTTTATACTTGTATTTAATTTATTCAATCATTGCCTTTTGAAATTTAATAACACATTGAGCCATATTGCGATTCCTATTTTTCCATCCCTAAATTTAAGACCTTTTGAAAGTATGAACACTTTTCTTACGCTAAGATATTTAAAGGGATACTTCACCCAAAAATGAATATTTTGTCATCATTTACATGCCCTTATGATGTTCCAAACCTGCATGAATTAGTTTTTTTGCTGATATTTTGAAGAATATGGATAACCAAACAGTTTCTGGTAGCCACTGACCTCCATAGCAAAGAGAGAAAAAAAAATACTTTGAAAGTCAGTGGCTACCGGAAACTGTTTGGTTACCAACATTTTTCAAAATATCTTTTGTGTTTAAAAGATGAAAGAAATGCATATAGGCTGACAGAATTTAAATTTTTGGGTGCACTATCCCTATACTACAGTAGTCAACATTTAAAGTTGGATCAAAAAAACAAGAACTGGTATTTTTTTTGGATTTAGGACAACTTTGATGAAAGCTTTTGATCCACTTCAAATGTTGACTTCCGTATATAGTCTATATATAGTATAGGGATTTTTAGAACCTTTAGGGGTTTTTTAGAACCTTAAACTAAATTTAAGATTTTTAAGGACACTCAGGGACCCTATAAGTGGATGAAAGAGATTGTGTTTGCCAATGTCTGGAGACTCACCAGGCGGCCTTTCTCACTGTCAGGGAGGTAGCAGTGTCTTGGAAATCCACGGGCTGTGAAGGGCTTCCCAGGGTTGGGATGCTCTGGACCCTAAAACAATCATAGACAGAGCCGTTTAGACCTACATTATGGTTATATAATGTATGCATGCCATTATATGACACTGCAGCAGCTCAACATATGATGTAGGTGGCACAAATGCCAATGTGAATGAATGCTCTGGGCAGCGCAGTGGTTTTAAACAAGCTCTAAATTAAGAGTCTTACCTGAATCCCAGGGGGTATGTTGTAGATAATCCGGATGGTTTTGCAGTCAGGGTGTCCAGGAAGGGAGTGAGGAATGACGTGGTATTCCATCTTTCCTGGTGGCTGGTTGCCGGTTTTAACACCGTAGATGGTCTTGCAGGTGGGACACTGAAGGCTGCCGTCTTTGTTGCCATTGTTGTACATGGCCACCAGGCACTGCAGGTGGTACTGATGCCCACACTGAGACAGACGACCCACTGACTCTGCTCGAGAAATGCCACCGACACCTGGGCCTTTATAGCCAGATGGGCCACAGAGAGACTCCATACAGATAGTACAATCCTAAAAAAAAATCAAAATAATAGAGAAAAAGAGAGAAAGAAAAAAAATAATTCAATCAAATTTAATGAATCTAATGAAAGATAATTAAAATAATAATAAAAAAGTATTACATTTTAATTAAAATGATTGAATTTTTTTTTTAAATGAAAAATATGAATCATGTATATTTACCTCCTCAGGTGGGTTGCGGACTTTCTGGAGATATCTTCTAACAACTTCTTCTGAAGTTCTACCTGCTCAAATGAAAGAAAAAGTTAAATCAAATAAGGATTTAGAGAAAGATGTGACATGATACATAAAATATAAATATTTTGTCATATATATATATATATATATATATATATATATATATAAGTTTAGACTAAAGTTTGGAATAAAGATTTTTAATGCTTTTGAAAGACATCTCTTATGCTTACTAAGACTGCACTTATTTGATTAAAAATACAGTAAAAAGAGTAATAGTGTGAAATTTAATTTCACTTCTGTGATATTTTTATTATTATTAATAATATTAAATAATAATTATTAAGTAATTATTAATAATATTTCACAAGATTATTTTTAGTGTTTTACTGTTTAGATTGTGTTTTGAAATGTATATATTATTCAAGTAATTGTAATTAGCATTAAACTGTCTTTGCTCCTTGCCTTTGCGGGCCTGCTTCTTTGTAGTTTTCCGGCAGCAGTGGCCGAGGCCTGGCACAGGTTTGATGTCGCTCTTGCTGACAGGTGGGGGGTGGAGCACAAGTTTGGGTGGGCGGGTCAAGCAGACCGGGAGTCCAGCGGCGCTCATTAGAATCCCAGTGATACCTATCCAATTAGAAGAGACAATTTCATATGTTTTGTGTCCATCTATTTTTAGGTTCACTGTCTTCAGTTGTAAAATTATCCCAAATGTTACTATATTTAATCATCACAGTCACTATTTATAACTTATTTGCATATTGTTTCTTACCTGCCAAAGCTGGATGGACAGGACTGGATCCATTTAAGTTCTTCACTGGGACGGTGGGGACTCTATAAAGATACAAAAAAAGAAATAAGACATGAAACACATGCTTCCACTACGCAAGCAACCACTCACCAATCAGAAGCACCCAGACACACACCTCAATGGTCTTATCGATAATCATAATCTGGATCCGAACAGAAATAACCATGTTGTTGTCACAGCTACACCTGCTTGCGTATCACCCCCATCCTGACCTGCAGACAGGCCGAGTCACGCTGCGGTATGTAAACCAGGTCACACCTTCTGTCAAACCCGCTGCTGCCACTAACAAAACTGGCACTGAGTCAGCAGACACCAGCAGTGTGTGCCGCACATCAAAACCTCACATGACCAGACAACCTGTTGTCAATATGTGGGGATTTTCAGATTGCCAGAGTTTACCTGGTCAAATGTTTCCAGTTCATCTCAACTCAACATTACAGAACATACGAGGTAAACTATGAAAGTTAACCAACAGTGATATTTTGAACAACCAAAAACTACTAGTAAAGACAACTACAGTAAAATTGTTCTTCTGTTAAACTTAAAAACCAAACCAAATGACAATACCCACTGATAAATGACACTGTATTCTATTGTTCTACACCTTATAATTAAGGGTTGGCTGTTAAAAACAATTAAAGAACTATTAGCTTACCAATTACTGAATGAACAAGACAACAACATGTTCAAAGATACTCACTGTTTGACCTTGATAACAGTCATGCCTCAAATATTCCGATGATCTCCAAAGAAAAAACTGAGTCTAATAGGAAACACTCAAGAGTAATGTTTGGATTCTGTCTTGCGTTCTGCTCTCAAACTTCTTCAACGAATGTTTGGCAGTCTCTGTAGTCAGATTGATTTGTTTTCCCCTCTAGAGAGCCTGGAATCAATGTGGTTTTGTTCACATATATCCCCTGTCTCTTTCTTTGAGTTGTTCTTCAGTTGGATGAGGTTGTCTTGCCTCGCTCTGTCAGCGGTCGCTCTTATAGTGCTAATCCTCGAGTTTCCATCTGTTGACGAGCAGCTAGGAAAGGAGGTGATCCACGTCACAGAGACCCGGGATTACCTCTCAACGTCACACACTGACACACCGCCATAACGTTCCATCACACTGGCACATAGTGCAAGACAGTTGCTTACACACACACACACACAAACACAAACACATCCATACCATGTGTGTGTGCTGCACGAGTTCAAACGTTTTGGTCGTATATGGGCATGCACAGACAGTGACTATATTGACACAGACACAAGGATATATATGGACGAATCCCACAAAATCTGTCAAGAACATGCCAGGGGTCTTATTTCACTCCAAAATTCAAAAGAAATAAATCAAAATTACATTATAAAAATGTATATACTGTAAATTAAAAAACAAATCGCATCTGTCTGTTTGTCTGTCTGTTTTCAGCTACATCTTAAAATATATTCAAACAGAAACACTTTAAATCATAATATTTCACAATATTATTTTTCTTTGCAGTGTTTTGATCAAATAAATGGAGCAATTGTGAAAAATGTGACAATTGTGACTTTTGCAAAAATACACATATAGATACATGGATGGACAGATAGATAGATATACACATACACAACTACACACAAATAGAAATATATATATATATATATATATATGCTAAATAATTAGTATAGTAATAATTATTGTAATTTATTATTATATAGTAATATATTTTATTATTTATATCTATTTATTACTTATACATAACTTATACTTTTTATAATTAATATTATTACTATTAAATAAATATATATGTGCCTTGTCTGTATGTGTGTGTGTGTGTGTGTGTGTGTACGTAAATATATCTATCTATAATTTTTGATCATAAAAACACTCAAAAAGAAAATCCAAAAATAACCAAATCACTCACATAAAAATTTTTTTTAAAAAAAGTACAATTTATGAATTTATAATTAGAATAACCATTGGAACTTCAGGTAAAACATCTGCATACTTTAAAATAATGACAGTTTGGTTTCATTTTATTCTGAAATGTGACCTGGTAATGTTTTTATGAGAATTACTCATTCAGTATATAAACTCCAAGACCACTGTTTTGTAACTGTCCAATCCTGGTACGAGATGTTTGGAAAGCAGAAGTGATGAGGGAAAATCTTTATCACTGTGCTAAAGTTTATCTTTATGATGCTGATAACGGAACGAGGATAAACCATGATGCCATAATAGTCATTAACCATTACGTCTGTCCTGTGTTGTCGGCCCTCACAGCGGCCTGAAGAGTCTTCCAGAATAAACAAGAGAAGTGTGAACGTGTGACGTTGTGACTGTACGTGCTAGCAGGAGTGTGTTTAAGGGTTATACAAGCGAAACACTGAGACACAGATCAGTGTGCCAACATCAGCTAATGCGTTCACAGCAAGGTGCGAAAGGACACGGTGCCACCATCAAGATGAAAAATTAGTAGAGGAGGGAGAACAGGGAGCTGACGCGGATGTGCTGGGTGGGGGGTGAAAGGAGAAGACCGGCAAATCTCAGTCACGTTTGCTGCTGGCTAATCTAGCGGTATTAACATAAAACCCATATGGCTGCAGGCGTAAGCACAAGTCACCTAACTCACCTAATCAAACCATGGCCAGATGTAATCACTTACTGACGAACATGAAGACAGCAATGAAGGAGGGGAAACAGGGAGCAGCTGGAGAGGGCAGGAGGCAGGGAATCTCTAACGTCAAGGGGTTTTGCTAGCTTGATGAAAAAACTCACTGACACGACCCTTGACCTTGATCCGGTCACAATCCTTTTTACTTTTCAGCTTGTTTGAAGGAGGCACTGTCGATTGAATCCCATTTGCCAGCACTTTTGTTTCTGTTATAGGCAGACTGTGATTTATTTCTGTGAGCTTCACATTTTATTAAAATACTGTGGGATCAGATGGTAATATCATGTTATTTTATATAAATCATGATGCTGAAATGGGTTGGGAATTTTTTTATTTTTGTTGAATGTTTTGAAGTTGTTTATGTTCACCAAGGTTGCATTTATTTTATCAAAGACACAGTAAAACTGTAATATTGTGAACAGTATTCTCACATATTTTCTATATGAATATATTTTAATGTAATTTATTGCCATTTCTTTGTTTCAGCATCATTACTCCAGTCTTCAGTGTCACATGATCCTTCAGAAATCATTCCAATATGCTGATTTGTTGCTCCCTAAAGAAAACATTTCTGATTATTATAAAATATTGAAAACAGTTGCAAAAAACTAAACATTTAACCCTTTCTCTCTACACACCATAAAACAATCCAATTTTGTTTTCACCATAAAAAAATCCAACTGAGTTCGAACAAATCACACAAGCCTCTCGTTATTTACTATTTCAGCAAAATAATGGTGCTTGCTGGCCTATTTGTATACCTAATATGAAAATAACAGTGATTCTGTGCTGAAAAAGGCAGGTTTTGGTGAATTTTGTGTATCTTCTGTAACTATAATTCAAGCCAGTACCACGAGAGTAAAGCTTAACCCTACTACTAATGTGCTAAACAAAGAGAACGAACGTACAATCAACAATTGTTTACTGTCCATTGCAAGTGTACCTGGAAAAGATCAAGGAGGTTTAAAGGTGAAGGTTCATATTAGAGAAAGAGATTTCTCCTCAGTGACGTCAGGCTCAATTAGCGTCAAGCTACAGGTGCCATATGGGAGCCCTGCTTTCACAGGACAGCCCGAAACACACCTCAAAAAACTAAGCATGACTGAAAGAAGAAGTGAAATCCCTGCTCAAGGGGATAATCAGTGCCCGTCAAAAAAGCCACGATCCAGTGGTGGCAGAAACGCAAGTGAAACGGAATTTAAAAAAGAACAAACCAATGTGCAGTCATTACCACAAACAACTAATCATTTTCACCGTCAGCAAAACATTTGTAAACTGACTGGCTGAAATCACACTCGCCCTGATGTGGGAACAAAACAAATATACGTTTGCATACTTTACTTGGTAAAATGAAAAACATTCATTTACATTGTTTAAAAGTAAAATAGCTTTCTATGCTGTTTTCAAGGTCTAGAAGTGCAATATAATCCAGACTGGATTTTTCAGACTGTCCAAACACAGAGAGAATTTTCTTTCTAGCACCCTCTAGTGGATCAAATATATAAACACTTGTGACCTGTTAAAGAATGTTCAGGGATCTGCATCTGTGGCACAAAAAGACAAAAAAATCATCTCATCTGTAATAACTCATAAAAACATATGTGCAGTAAGGCAACAACATTTAGGAGGGTTTAGGTCTTGGAGGTCTGTAAGCCATTCACATTCACATTCAATTTTAAGGAAGTGACTCAGCTGGCAAACGAAACCCATATGATGCAAAAGTTACCATGTTAGTAAGTTATTTTATGACACTAGCTTCACGTATGCTTTATCCCTATATGTGTGCATTTATTCCTGTCCTTTGACTTTGTAGGTGAATTACTGTACAGAGATAATTTTCTGTGGTAATAAATAGCACAGATGCTGTTAGGAACCTTGACTTGTATTTAACCTGGAGCATTCCTTTAAACGTATCAGCACAATAAATGTGCACACCTTGTCTATCAACACTCATTAAATTATAATGTAAATATACACAATGGGTCCACAGGCAAAACTGTTTCTATTTTGGATTTAAAACTGAATAAAAATGATCAGCATACATATTTGACTGCGTAAATTGAAGAGAAAAATACTGAATTCCAGAAGTACAATTTGGTTTATCCGCTTTCACTTCAATGACAGATGCACTTGTGCCACATTAACCTAAAAATAGTGCACAATCTGAAATATTTCTGATATTTCCAAACGTAGGCCTACACTAATGTTCAAAAGTTTGGGGTCGGTGAGATTATTTAATGTTTTTGAAAAGTCTCTTACGCTCACCAAGGCTGCATTGATTAGATAAAAAAATACAGTAAAAACAGCTAAATTGTGAAATATTATTACAATTTAAAACAACTATTTTCAGTTTTAAAGGGGTCATATAATGCTATATCCACTTTTACAAGTTGATTGTACTGAAATGTGTGTTGGCAGTGCCTGTAC
>JAUZSZ010000095.1:5716798-5733815 GCA_034780575.1 Labeobarbus marequensis | reverse complement strand
TTCGTCCTTCTCATCATTTTCAGACACAGCTTCACTACACAAACATACAGAACTCCCCCTTCAGCGAACTCTAAGACGGGCACAAACACACAGACTGGCAGACCGTGTACACTCAGCTGTCAGCGCTAACACAGCTGCCCCTTCACTGCCTGAAAGTAGTGAAAGTCTTGTTTGTTTAAACACTCATTCACTCATTCTATCATTTACTTGTAGTTTAATGTAACTGGTCTTAGCTGTTGCTGTCTTTCTTGATTAGCATCACAGAGGAAGTAGAGGCTTCTGTTTCATTTTTCAAGAGGCCTAATGTTTCATTTGAATATCAGCTTTCTCACTTCTAAAAATCCAACAATTAAAATACACACTAAATGAGCCACAGGAAAACGCTGTAAAATGTACATTAAAACCTGTTAATTGGTTAACTGTAAGTTATTTTACTATGTACGATGAATAATTGTAAGTGGTTGAACATTGTAATATATGTAATATTACAGTAAAATAACTTCAGATTTATGTTTTTTGCAAATAAAAACTATAAATAACCATACAATTTACAAGGACCTTCCCAAAAGTTCTTGCATGACACATCGCATACTGTTTTCTTTCATTTGTTTTCTTTCTGCTTATTTTTGTTATCAGTAATGAACAATAAAATGTTTTGTGTTACACTTCATGCTATATATGTAATGTTCACTGCATTATTTTCGTGTCATCTTGTTTGTTACCTTGATGGTGTTTCGTCTTTGTATGACCTTGTGCACCATCTATTTTGATCAATGGACAGGCCACTCAAAATTAACTTCAAATAAATTCATCATGTGGTTTTCCGTTTTACCATCTTTATTATGGTGGTTATCAGCACATTTTAAGGTTTAGGTTTAAAATGAGATGAAAGTACAAGTAGATATCATTGGTATATATCTTATCACTTAATGAAATATTAGTTTATAAGCTGAAATATACTGGCACCAATATGCCATAAGGCCTACATAATACCTGAAACAAATACATTGTCACTGTATTTTTACTATGATTTTCTGACATCCACAACCTGTTATTTATTTACCTTTTTTATTACCGTTAAGTTAACACCATAGTTTTACTGTGTAGTAGGAATTTGATGAGAAGTGTAAAATATCTCTTGAAATGAGTATCTTGGCACATATAGAGGAAGAGACTTGCGTGAATCCTGTAGGTTTTCTGTTGTTAAAACGCCTTATGAATCTGTGAATTTGTGAAGTTTGTCCAACTAATAGAAGAAAAATCATTATTTTTACATGCAGACAGCTGCAGCTGTCTAAATGTGCGTTCACATTTACTGTTGTTCATTGAATTTTTGCAGGCTTCGCAAAAGTCAGTCCACCTTATATGTTCCCATAAGTGCAGCCGTGGACATTTCTGTCAATTTAATGTGTCTAGTCCATAGATATGTATATAAATATGGTCTAGCTAGCCAGTGCCATCCGGTTCCAGCTATTTTTAGCTGTACGAAACAGCTCGTTTTGCTGCTTGATATTGCAAACTGGTCTGTCTTACCATATTATTTTAATGTACTTGTCATAAACTTAATTATGAACACCCTGGTTTGTAGCGCAAACCGCTTCACCGTTTACTGCACTGTTATTCTTCGCATTATTTCCCTACAGCGGCTAATGAACCGGAAGTCTCACACATTCACAGACAGTGGCTTACTTCCATGTTGAAAAATAAATTTCATGTGAAGATGCTGATTCAACACCAGGTTCAGTTGGTCACATGAATTCGCTGCATTGACCAGCTGAGAGCGTCTTGGTTTGAGACTGAGAGTGATTTCTGTATGAACTGTGCTTTATCACTATACTATTGACAATGGACCTTTTTTGCCCACAAAATTCTTCTAATGTGACCGCAAAAGAGAAAAGTTTTGATATTACAACAGTATCAATAGAAGATCAGCACATGAGCTAAAACTGGACAACTGTGAAAGTAGTTACAGTTGCTATTTCACTGGAAGCCAATATTTACAATTATGTAAAGACTAAAATGCAAGGGCTAAAATGCCTGTTTTCCATCTGAACCACGTGTGTGTGTGTGTGTGTGTGTGTGTGTGTGTGTGTGTGTGTGTGTGTGTGTGTTTGTGTTTGTTTTGCTTTACTTGTGAGGACCAGATGTCCCCACAAGGATAGTAAAGCCTGAGATTTTTGACTTTGTGACGACATTTGGCTGGTCCTCACAAGGGAAATAAATTATTAAAAATACTAAATTAAGTTTATCATAAAATGTAAAAATGCAAAAAGGTTTCTGTGATGGGTAGGTTTAGGGGTAGGGTTGGTGTAGGGCAATAGAAAATATTGTTAGGTCAGTATAAAAACAATAGAAGTCTATGAAAGTCCTCACAAGTATAGCAAAACAAACATGAGTGTGTGTGTGTGTGTGTGTGTGTGTGTGGGCGGAAAAAGAGGGACATGTGTCTTCATTTCCCTTTACGCCCGATTTCCTCTTTGACTGGATATGAACCCTCCCCAGCAGCGACAGTGAGTGTGATCTAGTGCACCTGCGCTCTCTCACGCCAGGCAAGAGAAAGAGAAGGCCGATTCGACTGGGCTTCATTTGCAAAGGTATCCCACAGATCAGCTAGGGGTCAGCCAGAGGTGACCGAAAGGTCGGCCAAGCCCTTGGGTATCTGTCCAAAGACCTGCACTTCTCCCACAGCTCCTCTCTCATTGCATTCGGCCCTGTCAGGTCACAAAGTCCCAGCGCCACACAGATCCAAAGCCCCACATACTCCTTTCCAGTCCTTAAAACATTAACATAGACATCCTCTCTGTTGCAGACTCACACACACACACACACACACACACACAAATATCCCTGTCCTCTGCTTGCACACACTGTGCTATTTCAGTGGTGCTAACAGCAGTGTAGCACTCTCCCACTGAGGCACTGCTCTGTCACAGGCTGCCATGTATTGATCTGCTGCTGGCTATAAATGAGCCGCTGTGTTGGCATCCAGCCTGCTTTCGCACTGATGGAAGGTATTGATCTGCCATCTGAACTGCAGTCTCAACTGACTTCTATTAGTGCTTCCTCTTTCCAGTCAGACAGTGCACAGAGACAGGAAATGCAATTGATCTAGAGGAAGAAATCACTAGAAGTCGTATTTAACTTACACAACCCCTATCAAGCTTTGCAATGTGATGACATATATGCACATTTGAATCTTTTGCATTTATCTTTATTTCTAAGGCTGCTGTTAAAAATTGTTCTGATGCATTATAATTTGGTGTTTCTATTTTAATAAGAAAAAATCTAAATTAAAATATTTTACTTTGCTTAATAAATATAAAGGGGTTATATTATATTATATATATATATATATATATATATATATATTTCTCAATAATAACATCTAATTATTTTAAATAACTAATTACAATATTATATAACTAAAATGTATACAAAGTTATTGCATGTTTGTGACAAATGGAATGGCTTTGCCATCAGTAGTTAATTGTGCTGCAATGACATCTAGTGGTGAAACAGCAGAACTACACGTCTTAATATGAAATAGCACAATACACAAGAAAAACTAACGTGAAATTGACAAACTCAAAACCTTTTATTTTGGTAAGACACTTGCACTTAAAACGGCCAGTCATGACAAAAAAATGACATTTTAAATATATATAAAAAAGTTTCATCTCCATAGTTTATAATGGAAAACAACTTTTTGCATGATTCTGTAGTATCATTAAAAACAAAACAAATAAGTATTTATTCTGAGATAACACACAAAGATGACATACTTTATGACAATGATATGCATATGTTAAAAAATAACAGTAAAAATATTTATACAATATAATCAGTACTTCAGTGGATACTACTATTTATGATTTATCTGTTATTTGTTACAATAGTGTGCATAGTAAACTATTTTATTTCTTAATATGCATTTTGATATGAAGGTCAGTTTTTTTAAAACATAAAATCTTTTTTCTTCTTTTTACTCTAAATTGAAAGTAAAAGAGTAAATACCAAATGAATAACATAAAAAAAATAGTAAACATGAATTTTAGTACGATCTCTGTCAATGAATAGGCCTTACATGTGACGTCAGAAAGTGCTTACTAATAAGGACACACATTTTTACTTACAACCTTTAGCCTTTTCCTCATTTTTCCCGTACGCTTAGGCAAAGTGTTTTCAAATATGTGCCACAGTTCAAGTTTACAAAGTAGAGGGCATAACATGCATGAGTCATAAGCAGCTGTATCTGTGGACTTCAATTCATGTAACCTTGCTCCTCTGTGAACACAAAGCTCCCTGGATTTCTTTCTTTTTCTATGATCTATAGAATCTGACTGTGCTAAAGCCTGTAAGCGGGAATGTTGTTGTACCCATAACAAATTGATGCTGACATTTGAAAACTTTGTGGAAGAGTTTGATGGAAATGCTGACATTTTGTACAGGCATTTGTCAGTGCAGCGGCTTCAGTTTTTAAATTCTGAAATGATGTTTTGTAAAATCAAGTATGCGGTTTCTAAAATTCTAAACATTTAAATGTTTCATTAGTCTTTCAGGTCAGTGTATCAAAAGATATATTCCATCAAAGTTCAAGCTCAATGCTTAATTATTTTAAAGTTTAAATAACGGAAAAAACAAAGTCTTGTCATTTCTCTCTCATTATCATACATCATACATTATCATATATTTTACATTTCTTTTCTTAAAGAAAAATATGAATAGAATCTCTCATTTCTGACATTAAGTTACATTTTTAAAAAACTGTCACATAATCAAATACAATACATGTAAAAAAAGTCATTCAATGAGAAAAACATTTTCATCAATATTAATGCCATATTGTAATTCTGGGCCCTTTTTGATGTTTGTACTTTTTGGTATTAATCTCAAATATAATAAGCAGAATATAAATACTAATAAAAACATAAAATGATACGTTTTACAGTCTAAGCAAAGCTACTTTGTACTTCTAATAAGTAAACATACCGAGAACCCTCACGCAGGTGTCTAAGCAGCAGCAAACAGCGCAATGGACTCGCCAGATGGTTTCTGCGAAACAGACTCCAGAGCTACAGTTGGGGTTATGGACTTTTTCAACCTCTGCGACAGAGATAAAGAGAGGCACTGGGTTCATTTTAACAGGGAGAAACAAAACAAATACTGATATAGAGAGTGTTTGTGCACTGTACATACCTGGAGCAGAGACCCTTCTGTGGTCCAAAGCTCATGTAGAGCCCCCAGTGGAATCCAGATGATGGAGACGAGAGAGATGAACCAGCCCACCACCTCGGCCCACAGCGGGTACGTGTAGGACTTACCGTATCGAGCTGGAGTATACTGAACAATACTGGAGATCAGAATACCCTGCAGAGAGATACAGGAAACAGGACATTATTATCCATTCAGAGCAAAGTATTATATCCATCTGACCTTTCAGATCTGCACTTGCACAGATTGAGAAAAAGTGATTTTAAAGTGATAGTTCACCCCAAAATGAAAATTCTATCATTAAGTACTCACCCTCATGTCGTTCCACACCCATAAGACCTTCATTCATCTTCGGAACACAAATTAAGATGTTTTTGATGAAATCGGAAAGCTATTTGACCATCCATAGACAGCAACGTTCAGCAATGTTCCCAGGTCCAGAAACGTTGTAAATACATCGGTAAAACAGTCCATGTGACATCGGTGGCTCAACTTCAGTTTTGCGACGCTACGAGAATACCTTTTTTTGTGCAAAGAAAACAAAAATAATATAATTTACTCAACCATTCTTCTCCCCCGAGTAACATCGTCTGCCATTTTAGAGAGAATCACAACACATACGCACACTTGCGTAAACAACGCTTTATACACAGATTACGTTCAGGCTCGCACTTCACACCCCCCCCCCACCACCGAACCTAAACAACGTTCTGAGGTACTCTCCAAAATGGCGAAGACTCCGGGGAGAATGATTATTGAGTAAATTGTTATTTTTGTTTTCTTTGCGCAAAAAAAAGTATTCTTGTAGCATCACAAAACTGAAGTTGAGCCACTGATGTCACACGGACTGTTTTACCGATGTATTTACTACATTTCTGGATCTGGGAACATTTCAGTTGAGTTGCTGTCTATGGGCGTGTCATAAAGCTCTCCAATTTCATTAAAAAATATCTTAATTTGTGTTCCGAAGATGAACGAAGGTTTTACAGGATTGGAACGACGTGAGGGTGAGTAATTAATGACAGATTTTTCATTTT
The DNA here is from genome assembly GCA_034780575.1 of Labeobarbus marequensis. Lineage (NCBI taxonomy): Eukaryota > Metazoa > Chordata > Actinopteri > Cypriniformes > Cyprinidae > Labeobarbus > Labeobarbus marequensis. The sequence continues at coordinate 5,727,567 of JAUZSZ010000095.1, read as the reverse complement.
GGGGTGAACTAACCCTAGCTTTAAGTATCAGATCATAAACAATACAAAATGTGTTTTTATTAGGGTATTTGCAGAGTATTTGGGGTAAAACAGTAGAATACGGCACACATTTATTAAAGTATTTGCAAGGAATTTGGGGTAAAATTGTAGATAAAAATAAACAAAAAAATAAACAAATCATGAAAAGCAGCTAATTTTAAACATAAGTTTTTAATAATAAATGGTGGGTGGATATTACTACAGTTTTACAATTAATGCCATTTTCTCATTTCAACATTGGTACCAAAGTTATTGTAAAAAAATAAATAAATAAAAAAAATACATATAAAATAAATAGTTAATCTACGCAACCATTCTGCACATATATGCTAAAAAGAAAATTCTGAAAAATAGTAATACTGTGAAATATTATTACAATTTTACAATTAAAAATAAATATATTTTAACATTTATATATAAATAATTTATTCATGTGATGGCAAAGCTGAATTTTTCAGTGTCACATGATCCTTCAGAAATCATTCTAATATGCTGATTTGCTGCTCAAACATTTCTCATTATTATCAATGTTGTAACAGTTGCACTGCTTAATATTTTTGTGAAAGCCTTATTTAATAAGCAGAAATGCTAAAAGTGTATCCTTGCTTAATATAAGTATTAATGTTTTTCTGACTAACCTCAAGCTTTTGAACAGTAGTGTGTGGGACATACAAATTTCCCAATAACTACAAACCAACATTTAGTCCCAAACTAGCTAGCACATAATTATTAAATACCATTATTTAGCAAGCAACATGGCTACAAAAATGCAAACCTTATATAAAATGAAGAGAAAATAAATGTGATCATTTGATTTCAGATGAATTCTTCTGATCTGAATAAACACCACTTTCTTTAGGAAGGTTAAACACCTTCATTCACTGACCATTTGTTGAAAACAAACAGAAAACCAATTTGTTGTTCTTTTTCAACAAATTTAAGGTCTATTTGTGAAAGTGGCAATATAGATCAACCGCACAAGCAGACTTATGAAACTTATCTCATACCTGTGACATGTTACTGTCCATCTCATAAGATTCCATCATCAACCGAGCTTCTTTTTCAGTTCTGTCCATCAGTTTATCTCGACCTCTTCTGGACGTGTTATAAATTGCAGGGCGACCGAGTGAGTCCACCCCTCCCAGCGTGGACCGACTATCCCTGGAGCGAGGACGATCCTGCGAAAGTAAATGTTTCGGGTTTTTATATGTGTGTCAGGGAGGAAAACGAAATTCAATTGTGACATGTTCTGCATAAATATACATATATACACATACATATACATACATATATATATATATATATATATATATATATATATCAAACAGTTGCAGAATGTGACTGGTATATACAGTGTTTTTTTGAAATGATGCATGAAAAGAGTGACAAACCAGTGAAGAGAGACTTGTGCGTATCGTCCCTTCAACTCTTAAAGGATGATTGTCTTCCTTTTAAAAGAAGACAGAGACAGTGAAATGAGAGGGAGGGAGATATAGTATATGGCAATATACATACAGTAATGGTGTGTATATATGCTGTTGCATATGTTGAAAAGGGAAAGCCGTATGTAAGAATTAATTTTTTTTTTAAAGTATGAATGTTATTACATCTGATAATGTCAATTATCAAAAGAGTACAAGCAGTAAACAAATAAAACACTAAAATTGTCGAATAAAACATTTCATAAACAGAAGATTATAAAGTTTGAATAGATAAAACAGTATATATTCAGTATATAAACACACATATTCTCTACCATACCATTTGGGGTCAGTTAGATTGTTTTCTTTAAGTAATACTTTTATTCAGCAAGGATGCATTCAACTGATCAAATGTGACCGTAAAGACATTTATAATGTTACAAGAAAATTCTATATCAAATAAATGCTGTTCTTTCAAAGAATCCTGAAAAAAGTATCGCAGTTTCCACAAAAATATTAAGCAGCAAATCTATTTTCAACATTGATAATAATGAGAAATGTTTCTTGAGCACCATCATCTTTGCCATCAAGGAATAAATTACATTTTAAAACATACTAAGATAAAAAACAACCAAAATATTTCACAATATTTACTGTTTTTACTGCATATTTGATCAAATAAATACAGTCTTGATGAGTATAAGAGACGTCTTTAAGACACATTTTAAAAATCCTACTGACCCCAAACCTTGCATTATCGATAAACATTTTTATTTTATGTGTATATATGTATTTTTACCGAGTATCTGTTGTCTGTGCTTCCTGAGTTGACTCTCCTAAATGAGGCTTGTCTTGACAGTGTGCTGATTTCCTCCCTTACAAAGAGAGTGAGACAGACACAGACTGGAGTACAGGTTTGCAGGTATTCTCATATTCAGACCAGTCATATAAATTATTCTATGTTCAGAAAGAAAGACAAATCTTCTTACTTTTTTGCAACTAGCTCTATAGCCAGCTGTTGATTTTTGTGCTTATAGTAGCGGTTTACTGAAATTATCACTATGACAAGAGTGAGAACAATCACTGCAGCAACACCAGCAATAATGATCATCATCAAGTAGTTCACTGATGTGTTAGTCGGAGGCAACTCTGAAAGAAACATGCAACAAAACTTATGAACTTGTTGTGCATTCAATTACAACTCTATTCAATTACAACAGTCCTGTCATCATTTGTGTGAATGAGTCAGACTTCTTTATGGTGCTTTTTAGGCAATGAATTTATGGGAAAGAACAGCTTGTACATTCTGCCTAACATCTCCTTTTACATTCCACAGACAGAACAAAAAAATATCATGCAGGTTTGGAATGATATGAGGATGAGTAAATAGAGACAGAATCTTCATTTTTGGATGAAATATTCTTTCAATTTGATAGATTATGAGATATGCAGTTGCATATTATTTTCACTAGATGACAGCACTGTGCATTGCTCTTTAACCTGGGTGAACGGTTTCCAGTACACACCTGAGATATTTATTTGAATCTTAGCTTTTCCAGATCCCACGTTATTGGTGGTGGTGCAGACATAAACTCCTTGATCCGTCAAGCTCAGGGGCCTGGAAAAGCGCAGCGTGCCTCCTTCCACAGTCACACCCTCGGGTAGAGCTTCATCTTTCCTGTGTGAACAATGAAATATGATTTAATCCCTCAACCAAAAACAGACATTGTAAACAACAGAATCTATAGTCTAGGATTCTACACATAACAAATGACTTATGCTTAATTTTTTACACAACATTAACTTAAAATGTGCTTGATACCAGAACATGAACCCCCAGAATTCATTCTAATATGTGACCCTGGACGACAAAACCAGTCATAAGTAGTAAGGGTATATTTGTAACAATAGCCAAAAATACACTGTATGGGTCAAAATTATCGATTTTCATTAGGATATTAAGTAAAGATCATGTTCCATGAAGATATTTTGTAAATTTCCTACTGGAAATATATCAAAACGTAATTTTTGATTAGTAATATGCATTGATAAGGGCTTAATTTGGATTTTCTCAATATTTTGATTTTTTTGCACCCTCAGATTCCAGATTTTCAAATAGTTGTATCTCCTATCCTAAAAAAACATACATCAATGGAAAGCTTATTTATTCAGCTGTGATGTATTAATCAATTTATTTATACGCTTATGACTGGTTTTGTGGTCCACATATGATCCTTCTATCATTCCAATATGCTGGTTTGCTGCTCAAAAAACATTCCTTATTATTATCAATGTTGAAAACAGTTGTACTGTTTAATATTTTTGTGGACACCATGATGCATTTTTTTCAGGGTACTTTGATGAATAGAAATCTCAAAAGAACAGCATTTAGTCGAAACAGAAATATTTTGTAACATTATAAATGTCTTTACTCTCACTTTTGATCAATAAAATGTGTCCTTGCTGAATAAAAATATTCATTTTTCAAGTGTTACTGACCCCAAACTGTACTTTGAAAACAACTGAATTTATACTGAAGGATTCTGTAAATAAAAAGTGATTTTTGATTATTTCATAAATGCCAACTTATAATATCCCTAGTCTGTATCACTTTCAGTTCATCAGTGATTTTAATCACAAAACATTTTTTTGTCCATAATGCAGTCAGAGTAGTATTGTTTTTTTTTTTTTTTTAAAAACTAAAAACTAATTTCGTACAGTGCTTTAAAGAAGTCATTCTCAATTGGTTTTGCATCAAGATCCAATATTTTAACATCAAGTAACAGCAGGACAAATTCCGAAACTCAGAATTTAATGTAATCTAGGTAAGTGTTTTGTTTTGTTTACCTTGCATAGTGCTTCACAATCAATGCTGTCAAGCAATCTCTCTATGTTGGCACCTGCCAGATTTTTAGTTCAGCCAAGTGCATTTCTGGCCTTTTTTAAAAACTGTTAAGCCTATTTATTTAGCTAAAACTAATCATAGGCACACTCAGTGTTTCAATAAGAACTTTGTCCACATCTTATACCAGGAACTATAAGTTCCATGTTTTTCATACAGCATGGTGCAATTTGCATCTGGACAGTGGTAAGATTCATCCCATGACACACACAAGCACCCAGACAAATTTTCCTGACTCCATCGTCATAAACCTACTCATCTCCCCCTCACCAACCATTTCTCATCCCCCGCTCTCTCCCTCCGTGTGAAAATGCACTCTGTCTGTTTGCTGCGCAAGTTGCAACACGACACCAGGCCACAGTTACTTCATTTACTTTGCATTCACAGCGAGCAGCCAGAGAACAGGTTTCCCCACTCGAGGCAGAGAGGAGGAAAAAACCAGAGAATGTTTGTCTCAGGAATTGCGTGATCATCTAAATGTCCATGTCTACACCCCCTTAGTCACTCGTATTGAAAAATGCCGAAAAATAGGTGTGTGACTGTGACTAATTATTGTTCACGAATGCAAAAACAACTGTCGTGGATTTCAATGACCTCTCAGTGTCAGTATTACTTCTTAAGATTCTATCTATCTGATAGATTAGATTAAAAATGCACTCATGAATTTAGGCCACAACCTTCTCGTACACACCTAGAGATTACTCTGGCATGCTGATAGAGAAGCCAACCGAAACAGAATTAAACTGACAAGACAGGCTTACAGGAAAATGAACAAACAAACAGACTGACAGGTGCAGGCAGACAGGCAGTTTTACCTCGTCCAGTTGAATTTCTGAGGTTCTGGATTTCCGTGACCGCTGCACTGCAGCGTGGCTCCTTGCATTTCAGCATACCAGTTGTCCTCATAGCCAGATATCAATGCATTCGGAGGATCTGTACGTACACAAGAACACACAAATGAAAAGTTTTTACAATTAGGCGTGTCTAATTCACTTTTCAGCCTCTTGTTTGATCTTGTGATGAACTTCCCGTTTGACCAATAAGTTCACCTGATCCTTTTGTTGACATGGTATAAACTCTAATATTGGCATTATGAGACATGTATATGTTTGAATTATTAAAATTTGGTGCAATTAAATTAAACCCATATGACTTTCTTTCCACTGTGGAACACAAAAATGAGATGCGCTGAAATGATGTACTAGTTGGTTTTTCAATGCAGTCATATAGAATGAGGACTGGGGCTTTCAAGCTTTAAAAATGATGTAAAAACACCATAAACATCATAAAATGGTGCATATATAAATTTAACTGATAATCTTCCATTCTAGTAAGATGTTAGCTGTTGCACTAGATCACTGAGTCAGTGAGTTGCAAACAGAACCAAATCTGTCGGATTTGTGAATGAATCATTCAGATTAATTCTGTGAAGCGAATGAATGGATTCATTGAAAAGTTCAGACTCAAAAGCACGTTCTCAGCCACTGTTAACTCTTTCATTATTATAGATGAAAGATTTAAGGCTATTCTTTACACAAAACTGTATGGTTTCAGACTTTCAACTATTTGGTTTATATGGTGCTTTTGCACCTTGTTTGATGTTTGAAAGCTCCGGTTCTTATTCATTGTAACTGAATTGGGGAAAAAACAACAAGAAGAACAACAAGGATATTCTTGAGAATTTTTCAATTTGAGTTCCACAGACGCAGACACACCAAATGAGTTTCTAAACGCATGAAGGTGACTAAACAATGACTGAATTTTGATTCTGAGAGAACTATTGCTAACCAAAGCAAAGACATTATTATGACCGCAGCAGTAGTGATGAATCAGAGAGAAACAATGTAGTCATAGTATCGATTAAGACAGTAAACAGATGTCCACATGCCATAACACATCCAAGGGAAGTTACATACAGCATGTAGGAGAAACAACAGTTTCATCATATTTAAATTCACAAGCTGAGGTGTTTTACATTCACATTATAAAATTCACAATTGTTTTCATAATTTGAAATTCACAAACATTCTGAGTCATATCCAGGCAGTGACGTATAAAACTTGTGGAGCAATAATACATCAATCATACTGCAGTAAGGACAACATTAAAAATTCTTCTGAAAAGAAAGCACATTGGCAACTTGTGTTTATAACCTGGCAAGTGGTTTGACATCAAGAGACATCAAAATAATTCTTAAGAAGTGCCAAAATGAATTATAGATTAACTATAGCACTAATGATTCTTTGCACCTATAAAAAGTATTTGCGGAAACCTGAAAAAAAAAAAAAAAATAAAATAATTTAAAAAAAATTGATAAACAATTTAAGAAATGTCTGTAACACTACACTCTAAAACATGCTTGGTTATTTTTTTCTACCCATCCGCAAGGTTGAGCCTGTTGGGTTGTTTTTTCCAGTGTAGGGTATTTTTTGTGTTACCCAGACTTTGGGTTAGTGGTTTGGTGAATCTCACTCACAGCTGAAAATATACACCCCCTCCCGCTCCTTCCGATGAAATAACCAGAACATGCGCTTTTTGCATCATCTTTAGGAGAAAGCGGTTCTTAGTGCCACCTAATTGGTGCATTTCTTCAGTCAAATGTCTGTATATGCTGTATTTCATCTATGAAGTCTTTACTGTGCTGTAAATGATTTTATTTTATGCAATTCAACATACAGGAATGAGATATAACAAACTGATTTTATTCATTATAATACTAAATTTAATGTATTTTGATGTTAAAAGATGTTCTCCAATCTCAGGACTGTTTGTTTATGGGCAGGTTATGGAATTAGTCACAACATCTTTCAGTTACTGAGGTTACTTTAAATGCACATTTTTGTCAATTTGTCTTATATTTTTGACCATGGGTGTTTGTGGTTATTAATAAATGTTCACCTTTTGATTATTACTGTTGCCTCTAATTCTGGGTGTGATTTATAATTTCCAACCCAGTAATTTTTAACAATAGTTGAGTTAAATAAAACAACCCAGCATTTGGGTCAAATATTTAACCCAATCCTATATAATGACCCAGCATGTGTTCTGTCCAATATTTGTGTGGCCAAATACCCCAGAAATGGTTGTTGTTAAACCCAGCATGTTTTTATAGTGTACGAAATAAGAAAATATATTTTGAATAAGTGATAAATGACAATTAAGGACATAATTAAGAATATAATTCCTCCTCTTCCCAGTTTTTAGTAGTGAAAATGTAATTATAAAACACTATTATTACTATAATGGATATGTTTTTATTTATTTTTTAACAAAATTATATATTATTAAAGAAATTGCATTTTTAAAGTACTTTTATAAGTATAAATGAAAGCATTTGTAGTACTGAATTCAGCTCATTTTGAACAGGATGATTTTTATTAGTTTTACATTTTTGCATAAACATAAATTATGACCCAGACACTTCTGATACATATTTATAATAAGTGTAAGAAATCAGGACTCACAGTATACCACAAGGTTATTGGAGATCCTCACTGGGCCTTTTTGCGATGGATGCCAGACCAGACAGTCCAGCCTCTGCCCGTTCATGTTACGGAGAGGGTAGAGAGAAAACTGAATGGAGGCCACCTCACCATCTGAGCTACGGTTCTGACTCTGACCTGCGAGCTTGGTGTCCCAGGAGAGGCCTGCCATCGGCTTAGCCACCGAACGGCATATAGCGGCCGGACGGAATGACTGGCCCTCAACCAGGGTGAACGGCTGCAGGGACGTAATGGGTTTAGCTGTGAAATGAAATGACAAATACATGATAAATGTCAAATAAAAACATGATAAATGGGATTTAAACTTTACAATGAAGTACTGACAGTATTATTTTACCAGCATCTAATTTATGAAATTTCCTAAAGTGGGACTTCCCTGTTTGCTTTCCTGTTTCTAACAGTCTGCTTGAACACAACCATAAATAATACTTCTGAAGGAGAAAGCAGCAGCTATTATATGATCTTGTAATCGCAGCAACAATGAACACTGTCAGGTAAATACGTCCATCATCACTCCCATTGACGCAGACAATGCTTGTATGTTATTCTGAGAACAATAACTGTATACATCATAGCAGTGGTAGCTTTGTGGTTAACGGGTTTTCTCTGTACATGAATGGGACGATGAATGAAATGACAAAAAAAAAAAAAAATCAAAGGCTTATGTTATACTTGTCCTGTATCACTGAGGGCTTTATCGCTAACTGCTGCAATGTGACTGCATACACATAAGACTCAAAAAAAACTCTGCTGATTTGAATTCCAATCACTACGAAGCCCCTAAGGGGACATGGTGATGGGGGGAAAAAATATGATATGGAAGGAAAAATTATCATTATCAATTATCATATTATTTCATTGCTTTTGCATTGTCTCGTAAAACATTTTTCATTCACTTGCAAAATTTGCAAAATAAAGGGAGAGAGAGAGAAAGTTTACATTATAGCATTCCCACAAGAAACTTCACATTTGCTTGCAAAAGCACTGAAATAACATTTCCGTGACAAAAGTTTTGTGAGCGGACGCAAAGCTTCTCTGATGGTTTCACAGCAGTCTGTGGGCAGGTTTTAGTCAGACAACCTTTTCCTGTTTAAGTTGGCAGTTCTTGACCAAAATCAGATACAATCTCGACCAGAGTGTATGCTGAAAATCAAAAGTGGTTTATGGTGATCTTCCACTGTGCTAGTATAAAAAATATGAACAGTCACAGAGTTTTGTATGACAAAAGTTTGCCGTCTTCTCTTTGCCCATGTAGCCATGATTAATGTACTCACTCCACACTGTGACCAAAATCTCTGTCTCAAAGTTTCCAGCGGGGAAGGTGGTGATTTTGCAGATGTATTTTCCCTCATCTGCAGAACGTGTGCCCATGAGAATCAGAGCAGAATCTGTTATTGGGTCGCTGGTTGCGAATTGAACACGCCCTGAGTATGCAGCGTTTTCTGTGAGAGAGAAAAAGAATGAAATATGAATGTGACAGTAAGATTTGGTTTCTGACCATTTTTGTGAAGCATACAAAAAAAGAATGAGGCAAAAAACAAAAAATGAAATGAAAATGAAAAAGAATATTATATATTCTGAAATATTATGCGTTTTATGCATATTATCCTGTATGAAAAATTCTTTGTATGTTTCCTTACAAAACTGAACAGAAAAAAAAAATCATCTGCTTAATGATTCAGTATAAATGAATGCAAAATGAGTACAGAACCGAAAGTACACGTATAGTTACAGTACCAGATTCACAGACCAGACAGAAATCAGATTGAAATCAGATTAAATTTTTGAAATGACTCTGAGTTCCCTATAGAGGATATAGCTAGAAAAGTCCACAATGAAAAGATATGGTATAGGATTTAGTTTGAAACTCAGCAAACTTCAAATAATTACAAAGAAATAGAAAGTAGTACTTCAAACTAAAGATGACATTTTGAGGTTTAAAAAAAATCTTTGGTGATGACAATATTATTAAAATGAAAGAATAAAACAATTACATAATGAAAAATGTGTAAGAGTTTAAGTTTTGATATCTGTGAAGTAAAAAACAAAGAAAAAAGTTAGTTCTACCTTGTTGGCCTTCACTGAAATGAGCAATGATAATCGGTTCTTCAACTCCATTTGAGTTTTCTCGTACCCACATCACCTGCACCACCTTAATCTCACTGTTCAATACATTGAATCGACAGGGTAAACGTGTTTCCTCCTCTGCCAAAGACTCCAGAGCCCAGGGGGACTCAGAGGGCTCTAGAAAATGTTCTTGTTCTCCACTTACACAGGCTGCTGAGAGACACAAAGAGAGAGAGAGAGAGAACGGTTTTAATGACTAAAGTAGTAAGCCACTCAAGATGCTTTTTTAAAATAGTGCCAACAGCAATATGATAAAAGAAATAAACTCTATTGGATGAGCTGTGTTGGAAGTTGTTTGTAAACTTGAAATCACATCAGCTGAATTCTATAGTAGTCAACATTTCAAGTGGATCAAAAAAGTTCATCAAAGTTGTCCTAAGACAAGAGTGGGTATTGTTTTTGTTTTAGGACAACATTGATGAAAGTTTTTTATCCACTTCAAATGCTGACTACTATATATTAATGTTGCAGCTATAAACAGTGGAACAATTGGTGGATTAAAGGAATAGTTCACCCAAAAATGAACATTTGCTGACAATTTAGTCAACCACGGGCAATCCATGATGTAGATGAGTTTGTTTCATCATCAGAACATATTTGGGGAAATTTAGCATTGCATCACTTGCTCACCAATGGATCCTCTGCTGTGAATGGGTGCCATCAGAATGAGAGTCCAAACAGCTGATATGTAATCCACATGACTCCAGTCCATCAGTTAATTAGATTAAATTAGATTCAACTTTATTGTCATTATGCAGAGTACAAGTACAGAGCTAA
>JAUZSZ010000095.1:5635660-5646923 GCA_034780575.1 Labeobarbus marequensis | reverse complement strand
TAAACCCATCATAATAAATGTAATAATAAATGTATTTACCTGTGCCCTTCAGCAAGTAGGAAACATACATAAATTGAATAAATTTATCAAACACTAAATTCTAAATTAAATTTAGATGAATCCTTAAAGCTACAAAAGTTACTGATTTCCTCTTTTTTTGTTTCATCTTTGATTAGACATCACAGCAGCTTTTTATTGGGTTTTTTTGTCTGCTGTCCCTTTAAGAGCTGCCGCTGCTGAACATGACGCGAATATGACACGCATCTCTTTACCTATTCTTACCAACTTCAGTTCTTAAAGTCTCGAATGAGTTGAATCGGGTGTGTTAGATGAGGGAGACAGTGCTGGGATGCTCCAGGACAGTTTGGAAAAGTTTGCATTTCAGAGACATGTTCTTAAGTGTGACTCATATAACAAATACATACATACATACACGGTTTTAAGGCAGCTTTAATTGCCTTTTTGGTGACTTCATGGCTTAACTGACGACATAACTACGACATTGCATGCTTGTAGTTTCTTTCGTGACTTGATATGAAAAGATACAGGCTACAGCGTGCAACGGCACCTTCATGCGTGCAATGGGAAGAGCACGCGCTACAAGCCCTGGATCGTTACCACGGTCGTTTGACTCGCTCCTGGCACTGAGGTGAAGCTGGAGCATGCATCTGAAACGTCTCCAGTTTGATGTGGTCATAAACACGTTCTGCGTTTAAATAAACGATGGTTCTTGTCATGATAAAAGAGACAGAAACAGCAGTTGTGAGTGGGATGGCCAACCATAGCCCCGCCCCTGTGTTAACGCCGTTAAATATTTTTAACGCATTAAACTGAAAAAATTATTTGCCCGCGTTTACGCGCTAATTTTGACAGCACTAATAAAAAGACAACAGATAAAAATGAAAAGTTTACAACAAAGTAATTAAAAATAAAATAATTAATAATAATAATAATAATAAATATTTAACCCAATTAATTATATGATGTGCCGATTAATTAACTGCAAATTAATCACACATTATTTTGGGCTGCATCAATAATGCTATGAAAATAATGGAATAAAAAAAAATTAAATGATATTCTAAATATGAAACTAAAACTGCCAGTAGGTGGCGACAAGTCGTCTTAATGAGCCATACATTCAACTGATTCCTTCAAACGGCTGATTCATTCAGAAACAAAGAGAATGATCGAAAGTCTTTATGGGTCACTGAATCATTGGCTCATTAGATTCGTTCAAAAATGTAGATTTATTCAGTAATAAAATACCAAAGCGTGCTGCTTGGAGACGCACAACTGGCTTTGTTTGGAACTAGTTTTATTGGTGATATGGAGATACTGCTAAACTATATCATATATAAATATAAAAACTTATACAGGGGCATTTTTTGCCCTCATATCCTGAATATCCTGCATATAGTTGCATTCTAATAGGCTACATCACGCAGTCAGTCAGCCGTCCTGAATCAAGTACGTCATTTTATATTTTAGAAATATTCCATAGACGATCCTCACAGAACAATTTCTTGTGGTCGGATAACAAGTAATAAAGCTTGCCAATGACATCAACGAATTTTCCAGTTTGCGTTAAAGGCTAATCATGGAAGTTAATCAATGCCATATCTTATTGCGAAGGAGGAGGATTATTTCACAAAACTGCAGGATTAGCTTGATTAAGATGTATGTTTGCACCGTTTGGACCTCATTTGGAAGGTCTTCCAGACTTACACCACCACAGGCTTTGCAACAGAAGGGCACGGCAAATCCTTGGAACTAGCAAAGTATTACTCTCCATTGTGTCAAAGCAAATAGGCCTCAAAGAACAGGAATTATGGCCTGCAAAGAGTTTACTTGGCAAGCACTTGAAGGAAGACAAAACCTACTGTTACCAGTATGATTTACTACAGCCAGATATTCATTGACATGTTAATGCTGTGGGTAATAACTTTAAACTTTACGGGTTTCTAAACATCTAGTTAAAGCACCTAGTGAGCTCAGCTTCTTTGGACGTCGACAGGGAATTTTTAAGTGTTCCTTCTCATGTTCCCTCATGAAGGTCATTACGCACTGAAGGAATACAGCACTGTGTTTCAGGTGCAAAGGTCTCTTTGTGCAACTGTCTGTGTGGGAGTGAGTGATTTAGGAAAGCTGACTTCTGACAGTACATGCTCCTCATTTATTACCTGCTGTAATATGTGCCTTTCCCTTAGTGCCATTAGTCTTCTGTGAAGCTCAACCAGCTCATCCAAGTATGCCTGCGGAAAGAGATGTAATCGATGAAAAAGAAGGCATGTTTCAGATTGATCAATCATGCTCTTACTAAATATGGCATGTCTAAAATGCTGTGGTGTCCTGCACTGCAGTGGTTTCAACTGTTTTTGCTTTTTTTGACCTCAAGTGGCAGAATGAATTGTTAAATGCACAAAAGTAAATGAAAAATGTGCTTGCAATGTTGTAATATTAATACATGTAAATGTTTTTTCGCATGCATTAATATTACAACAAGAGGCCAAATAGGTCATAGTGTTCTTGTAGCTCAAACAGCAAAGTGGTGCTAGCAATGCCAGGGGTTTGCTTTCCAGGAAAATCATATAGACAAAACTGATCATGTTTATATGATGTTTAAAAATATGCCATATACAATATTAATTTAATGTAGCACATATATATTAACAAAATGACTGCTTACCTTGTCACAGTCAATGTTTTTATTTTTGTCCATCTTTGCTTGTTTCATAGGACTCTTCACTTCGAGTATCTGCAAAATTGATCATATTTTAATAATATTATAATATATTAGCATAAAATATTAGCATTCAAAAGTTTGGGGTTGGTAATACTTTTTTAAATGTTTTTGAAAGATGTCTGACCAAGCCTGCATTTATTTGATCAGAAATACAGTAAATAAATTATTAACTTAAATAATGTGAAATAGTTTGACAATTTAAAATAACTTTTCTATTTTAATTTATTTTAAAATATAAATCATTCCTGTGATGATATGATGTGAAGGTGGATTTTCAGCACCATTACTCCAGTCTTTAGTGTCACATGATCTCTCAGAAATCATTCTTACATGCTGATTTGCTCCTCAAAAAACATTTCTCTTACATTTTATGTGCTCAATATTGAATTTTTATCTGTATTCTATGAAGAATAGAATTTAAGAACAGCATTTATTTGAAATAGAAATCATCTGTAACATTCTAAATGTCTTCACTGCCACTTTTGATCAATTTAATGCATCCTCAATGAATGAAAGTGTTTATTTCTTAAAAAAAGAATTAACTGGCCCCAAATCTTTGACAGGTAGTGTACACAACCATAATATATAATATCACATCTATGTATTTTACATAGAAAAAACATACAGCACACATTAACAGCTCTATAGTCTATTGACAGTTCAATTTCTTCCTCCACACATAATTTTCACCTCATTCTCTTGATAAGCACGAGAGATGATATGGAAGAGTGAAATCACAGCTACAGGAATGGGATGCCAGAGAAGGTGATTCCAGCTCACCTGGTTATTGGCGGTTTTCAGTAGAGGTTGGGGGTCATTATGGGGCAGTGGTGAAGAGGCAGAGCTATTTTCACTGTCACTGCCGTCACTTAAACTCACCCTGCAAAATACATGACAGATATTTCACCATTCGTTATCCCTTTCTGAGTATGCTAACGTCAGCTACACAGCATGGTTTGCTGGCATGGATATATATAAAATAGATTTTTTTTTTCTGCAGCCAGGGTTACACAGTAGATATTTACCTGCGGTGGCGATGTGTCATTTGTGTGTGTAGCGGTCGCTCCATGTCCGAGTCCATGTCATTATCGTCCTCCTCTTCAGAATCTTCTTCGTTTTCATCTGAGTGCAAATCTGGGATCACCGACCGCAAAGGACCCAACACTATATGTGAATAAGGAAGGCAAACGTCTACAAAAGCACTTCTTTCTTTAGCGTAATATGTCAACATTTTTGATCCTCATAGGATGCATTGCACGCACACATCCTCAGTTAGATTTCTCTAATGTTAGTAAAATAAACTAATATCTTGGTAAAGTGTACTCTGTGGGTAAGAGAATGGGCTTGACACACTGACCCATAATAAAGCCAGGCTTTTACCAATCCAGCCAAAAGCAACAGCATGTGGCAAATATTGGAAAGGTTACCTTGCCGCTTGTGTGTGTGTCCAAAGCCGGAGCTCGAACTGGAACTGGAGCTGGCCGGACTGGGTTGATCCGACTAGGAAAGAAGGCAAAGCATCAACTCAATAAAAATAATAATAATACCAATATCAAAGCAGTCTAGTTTTGTGTGCTCAAGAACCATGACCATGAGATTATTTGGGAACTCAGCACTGTCTGCTTTTTGATATCTCCCAATATACAGACATCAAAAACACATTTGCTAAGCCTTGTACAGTATTGCTTTTCCTCATGCCACAAAATTGGTTTTGCAGTCTTATAATTACAAATCCACAATGAAGCTACCTCAGGGGAAATATTTAAAAAAAATCTAATATAATTAATAAAATCAGTGAAATTTTTCTGGCTCAAAAATAAAAACAGTTGTAATAAATAAATACCTGCAGCATTTAACTAATTTTGCCATTAAACAAGACAATAATAATAATAATAATAATAATAAATTAGTAATAATAATAATAATTAAATACAATATATGACAATAATTTATAATAATTTTTAAAAATAAAATTAGCAACATTTTTCTGGTGCAAAAATAAAAATAACAAATAAATAAATATGATGAAACAAATCAGTTAATATATTCCCTATTTTACTGATCACAATTTATACATGCCTTAATTTATATATGAACTGCAGCTGAACATTTCCCCATTAAACAAGACGACCCAAAACGACACACAAGGACTTGTGTCCAACTGACCCAGTTCATTCAAATTAATTCAACTTTCTGATGGTATACAATATGAGATAGAAGACAGCTTGTTACCAAATAAACTACAGATTTTTTTTGAACACCGCTGAACAGCTGTCAGTCATTGCTTGGTATTATTGGTATACGACACAGACTTAAAAACTGACTCTGAAAGAGAACCAAATGCAGTTACTTGTTCGGCCATTTCCATGATCTTCTGTTCCACACTAGAGGCTTTGATGGGTATTAGTGTCACTTCCTTTGCTGTAAATCAGTGGGTTCCTTGTTCTCCCGACCTAATAAAGGCTGATTTATGATCACACAGATCCCTTTAGGGCAATGTTCACACTAAAGCTTCCTACTTGCACAAGTCTCTTCACTTTGAGTGCAAAAAAGCTACATAAATATGTCAAATGTACAAAATAAATCTAAAAATGTTGCTAAAACAGTCAAATTATGATGAAAGAACACCAAAACAGATTTGAAAACTCTGTGCTTTCTGAAAATGTGCATACTGGTCTTCACCGTAAATGAAAAGATAAGTAAAGGGAATGAGACAGTTATTCAGTGAGCAAGTCCATCAGGCTGAGCTTAAACTAGATTTAGTGGAGGCCTCTTTGAACTGTTGCATCTGTAGATAAATTGTTGAGGATCTCACAATTTACGAGGCACCTTTGAACTCATGGGGCAATATCTCACTACAGACCCAAGCCTCTCAGAACAATGGGACGGTGATTGATTGGATACATGGAGGTAAAAGAGCAGACATGTTTTTAAAGGGCCCCTATTTGCTTTTAGAGACACATGCACCATGTTTACTGAAGATACCATTAAAATGAAACCAATCATATCTTGTGCTCTTTTGCTGTACGAACAGTTATTCTTGTCAAAGACATGTTTAATATCAGTAAAGTAGTAGACCTTTTTAAGACAAATTAATGAAGATTTAAAGAATAAATTGAAGAGCACATAATACGTCTATATTTTCTAAAAATGTAAATGTCTATGAAGCCCACTGAGTTGTATTAGCAACACTTTCACGTTTGAAAATACAACATCCTATAGATTTCCATTACTTTGATTAATTTTACGAAGAAAAAAAAAAGTCTCAACTATAATGGAAATAACTTTTGTACCTTCTGATGGCACTGCTAAAGCATGATGTTATTCCTTGGAATTTTTGGCTTGTTTTCCAATGTCTTAGGATACATATATAAAGATTGATGCCAAATGACATAAGAAATTTAGTTTTCTGAGAAACTGATCAAAATGAAGTGAGTTTACGATTAAAATGAGAACAAATATCTGCTAATGGCTCAGAAAAATCTACTTACTATTCACCACTGACAGATATTTGTTCTTGTTTCATCTTGATTTAAGATGTTTAGATATTTGTATTGGAAAACGAGACAAAAATAGAGGAAGATAGGAAGAGGAAGATTTTTTTTGTAGTGCGTGCAAGATTTAATGACATGACTATGAAGATAAGACTTAAGGCCTTAATTTATGGAAGGGCAAATTAAGACTTTTTAAGACCTGCAGAAACCCTGCTGTAATCATAAAATTAATGTTGCGTTAAACTATATTTGATACTAAATTTGATCCATTAAAGTAATTGTTTTAGAGTGATATATTTTACTTTGAATGCAAATGTTCTTTCATAGTTTTTCACAACTTATTTTAGCTCTGTAATATTTTCTTAAGAGCCAAACAGGATATTCAGGATATATCATGGTAGGAAATTAAGTGATTTATCAGGAATTGTGAATAGAGGGTGTTTGGCACTAAATACTGTTGGTACCCATTGTTAACCTAAGAGGACTTCACAGCAGAGCAGAAAATGATAAGTATGAAATTGTTCGATTAGTATGAAATAAGTATGAAATTGTTCTTTTGGAGCAAGTGATATTTCATGCACAATAAGACTAGGAAAGTTCAATAAGAAAATAAACAAACAATTTTGATTTCATGTTCACTTTAACCTTCTCCAAGAGTGCTTCTCTTCTGCATCTCAATGTTATATACTTTCATTGCACCATATTTGCAAACATCTGCGATTAAATTTGTCCACCTGCCACTATAAAATGAAATACAGCAGTTTCCAAATGCACATCCATGCTCCGTTCCAAGCATTTAAAAACAAAAAAGAGATCATTATTCATATAGCATCAACAAAAGAGAAGGTTAATGTGGTCTCTTCTAAGAAAACTCTTTCAAAGAGAGGCTCTTATGAAAACGGCCTTTTCTAACAAAGCAAAATGAACGTAATGATGTTCTTTTAAAATGACATCCAGTACAACAGAGATGTGAGCTGTAAGTGGAGCGAATTGGACTGATTAACTGCAATCCACAAAGACTTCCCGACCAAATGGAGGTATAACACTAATCAGGCTTATTGTGGCAAATGGGGCTGAGGATAAAAGAGTAAGAAAGGCGCTGTTACAATTGTCTTCCTGACTCTCCACTTGGCTGAAGTTTTGAGGTTTAAAGTTACATTAAAGTCCATTCTGTTTTTCGTCGCTGTACTCACGTTAAATTTAAATTTGTACTCTAGCTGGAAACGCATTTTACAAGCTTTCAGAAATTGCATGAGATGGAGGAACATTCTCAGCGCTCAGGAAAAAACCAGCAAGGAAGTTCAATGCGAAACTATTAACCTAATTCCTCTTGGAGAGCGGCTCAAGAGGAAATCTAAAGAAGCTATTAAAGTTAATCTGAATTAATTTGTTTACATTCTTCTCTGATGAGCACTTGGTGAAACTGAATCGGGTCTCTTGAACAAAATGTACATGCAGAAGCCATTCAGCTCCACAGCCAATGGAGAAAGTGAGTGTGGGATTTATAACAGGGCTAGTACAGTGATTATGGCTAATGGCTAAGAAACGTTTTAAAATACTCTTGGGAAACGTTGGCTAATGTTGTCTATTCAGTCGAAACAGGCCAGAAGTATGCAAATTAGATCACTCTGTCCTCTTTCTTGCAATCTTCACTATACTAGTAAAACCATGGTGCACTGACTAAGGTACTTCATCTGAAATCTTAGACGGGGTGAGTTCAGTTTTTTTTTTTTTGTAAATGACAGATGTATTTAGTAATGCTTGCAGTACTATTACTCATACTTGGGGTTAGGGATTTACATAAATCTCAAGCATTAAACTTTGGTGCTTTTTTCCTTTTTTAAAAAGAATGTACATTACAGTATAAAGCTCGGGGCTTTTTTTAAAGAAATAAATACGTTTATTCAGCAGGGATGCAAATTGATCAAAAGTGACAGTAAAGACTATAAATGCTGTTTATTTTTTTTTTTCAATTCATCAGATAATCCTGGGAAAAATGATAACAGTTTCCACAAAAGGGAAACTTTTATTGGGCAACACAACTATTTTCAACATTAATAATAATAGGACAATTGAACAAATAAATGCATAAGTGACATCTTTATTGATTACTTCAAATTTTGGGCCTTCCTATTACTTTTGTAAGCACTTGGAATTAAAATTTATTTTGTATATGGTGAAATGGGCAAGGGGAAAAAATCCCACAATCTCGCTTTGAATGAGAGCCATATTTAAGAATTTGGATATCAGAGAGAATTAAAAAATAAAACACGCACATAACACCATCTAGCAACCATCTACAACATATTAGCATCATGGCAATGGGTTCTGTTTGAACAAACAACACTCACACATCTTTGGTAAATGTAGAAATCTAGTTTTCTAGGTTTTTCTAGGTTGCTTTTGTCTTATCGACTTGCTATGCCCTTACTTCAAAATTACGGTTACTTTGCAATAACTACAGTAATTTTCAAACTCTCCTTTCCAAAGAACGTGTTCAAACCCACATAGCCCATCTCCTCACACGGCACCCGCCAAAAACCATTCCCCACGGGCATCCTCACGGTGCCTTAAACCTACAAAAATACTGCAACGAATCGAAGGCAGAATATAACGCTGTGCTATAAAACTGTTACCGCTCACTCACTCAATTGGGGGTGACAGTGGTGCTAGTGAGAGTTGCTGGCAGGGGGCAGGTGCTAAAAATCTCCCGTGAAGCAAGTCGACAATAGGGGCTGCCAAAAGTCCTGCAAGCAGGGTGGTAAAGACACTTAACTTCAACCCCTCACCGAGCCTGTGGAAGAGGAAAGTTGTTTCTTTGAACTTCCTTTCCTTTCGTTCTCACTGTTTTTCCCCCTTTTTCTCTTCAGTCTGCATTTTACTGCCTGTTTGTCCGTCTGGGAGCGTAGCTGACATCAAACGCATGGTCAGGGTTCTGCGCTGTAAATCAAGCCGCCTTTCTCTTTCAGGCTGCACCGCTCTTCCCAAACTAGACACTTGTAAAACTCATCGAAGAAGCCCTGCACCCCTTAGACAATAAAACTGATGTCATCACTCATGAGGAAAGACTAGCAGGTCTTTAAGCATGAAGATCATCTGGAGTGTTTGGGTTCAATTGCCAGAGATCGTGAAGAGAGAAAGAGAGCGCCTTGCTGTCACCCAAACTTGAGTAATGGCAGAGCTGTGGCCATGCAGTAAAATGCTACATTACTTTTTTTAGAGCTAATGAAAAAACAACTTCCATTAACATGGACATGGTTTGCAGTTTGCGGTGACATGCAGACCACCAAACTAAACGATGCACTAAACCAGTATAGATCCGAACACACACATCTGAATTATTAAACAAGGAAATGTCTGTTAAAGGGGTCATCGGATGCCCATTTTACACAAGTTTATATGATTCTTTAGGGTCTTAATGAAAAGTCTATAACATATGTGAGTTAAAATTTCTCAGTGGTAGTGTAAAAAACACCTTTTTACCCTGTCAAAATCAGTTCTGTTTTCAGCAAGCTGTTTTTTAGTCCATGTTGCTTTAAATGCTAATGACCTTAGATGACCCCAACCCCTCTCTTCCGTGGGATGACGAGGAGTACTGTTTACTTTAGCCGCGAAACTGGCTAACTAGCACATTATTAGGAAAAGTGATTTGCAAAGATTCATGAAAACACACATACTCACTTCTTTTGTAGATAAAGCTGGATCACGAATGATTCGCACAAACATAGAAGCATTTATGTAGATCGGTATCGGCGCACTCCCTTCAAAATGAAAGTAATGTTAATCCTTCAGCAGCTCAGACGTCTGGAGTAAATGACGACTGCTACATTCATTATTACATCCAACAACTAAACACTTTAATTGCTTAATCGGAGACATCTTGTCTTCCCCTGCACCTGACACAATGGCGGACAGCACTCAGCTCACTCAGGGCGGGTCTAAGGTAAGACTGTCTTGTCACGCAACTATCGTGGGAGCGGTCTGTGCAGAACTACGTCATTCTGACAGGAATCCCAGAACAGCCTGATTTGAGAAATGGGATTTTAAAATACGGATTTTAAAAAACACTGGTTGGATTTTCATCATTGTAGGATGGATGTGTTCATACACTTCCAACATACATTTATGTTCAAACAACTTGTAAAGTGAATTTTGCATCCGATGACCCCTTTCAATGCTGTTACAAGACTAATTGTGGTGCTTAAATGGTGTGGCATAACCAGACGTGTGCCAGCACCAGTGCTAAATTACTTGCAAATTTTAATCCATTACTGATTCCAAATTACATAAACATAGTTAGTAACGTAATCCATTACATGGACTACTTTTTGATTTCTTTTTTAATTACTTTTAGATTCACCCCAACTTATCACATGATTTAAATAGGATAATCTTGTATCATACTGACATACAAAAGACATTCTGAATGTATGTAAGCAGTATGCTATATTAGAAAAAAAATGTAAAAGATTTAAAAAAAAAAGGAATCAGGGAGAATCAATAAAGTAGCACAAATTTAAAGGCTACTGTATGAATGATATGTAATCAATAAAAAAAATAATGGTAGTCTGATTACAAGTATTTTATTATAATGCAATAATTTATATATATTTATATATTATATATATTTACTTGTAATCATACCCAGCTAACCAGCACTGGTCAGCACATGATATATAGTTGTCGTCAAACATTTATATGAATTATGACTGTTAGAATAATCACTCAAACTTTTTTAACAGATTATGTAAAAAAAAAAATTAAATGTCAATATGCTCAAAATGACTATTCAAAAGTCTGTATTTATGGTAAAATGCTGCAACAAACACTAAAAATGAAAAAGACCTTCTTCACACGCGTTTAGCAGAGGCAAAGCAGGTGGTCACTAGCAGAACCACACAGCTGGTCTGTGGCTTTACGACCATCGCCTCTGCTGTGGTGCCATAAAATCTAGCAGTGGCTCTGAAACTGGCAACTGCTCTGCTTTAGGACTATTGTCTCATTCCCTTCAAGCTCGTGAAGC
>JAUZSZ010000095.1:5573076-5584076 GCA_034780575.1 Labeobarbus marequensis | reverse complement strand
CATTGCTCTTTTGTTGATTTTGATTGCTTCCATTGTCCTCATTTGTAAGTCGCTTTGGATAAAAGCATCTGCTAAATAACTAAATATAAATCAAATCAAATACATTTTTTTCACTATGGTGCTGTATGGTGGAGTCCAACTTCTGTAGACTCAAACTTCCAAATTTTCCTTGCCTGCTGAAGTTTTAAACGTGGTTAAGGAGTCTCGTTCTAAACTTTCAGTTCAGATAAGTGAGATGGAGGTCAATGTGTCAGCCAGCCATTGTGTGGCAGATAATGTTGTGGCTGTCTGCCGAATACCGCCTCTGATGGATGAACCCTGATAATGCGATGGCTGCACCAGTTGGCCGGGGAACAAGAAGAGATAGATGAGCAAATGTTTGAACTGTAGGATGTCTGTGGAGGGAGTGGAGAGCTTTGGTGCAGCCCTAACATCTGGCTGGAGGTGACCCAGACCATAAATTTAAGTGCTGAAGGACTGTTTACCATGTAGAGGATCTTCAAGGTACCTTTATAAAATATGTTCCTGTCTGACCCAGTGCCAAAGGCACACACAAACACCATGATCAGGGATTTGGATGAGTTCATTAATCTTGGATAAAAGAGCTTGCGTGTTTGTTAATAAAAGGGCCTTCATTTGGTATGTTAGCATTAAGGTTAGACATTAATCACCAGCATAGAATAAGAGGGAAAAACATCCAAGCAAAAACTGCAAAAAGGAGGTGGATGCATTAAAGGAATAGTTGAAAATTTGCTGAACATTTACTCACCCTCAGGCCATCCAAGATGTAGCTGATTTTGTCTCTTTATCAGAACAGGTTTGTAGAAATTTAGCATTATATCACTTCATTGCCAATGGATCCTCTGCAGTGAATGGGTGCCGTCAGAATGAGAGTCCAAACAGCTGATATAAACATCACAGTAATCCACAATTAAACTGCTCCTGGCCATAATAACACTTCCTACAGCTGTTTTGACTCTCCTTCTGACGGCACCCATTTACTATAGAGGATCCATTTGATGCAATGCTAAATTTCTCCGAATCTGTTTTCTCCAAAACCTTCTCTCTTTCTGTTCCTCTCTTGTGGAATGAGCTGCCAACCGTCACCCAAAATGCTTAGACCACAATTCACAAATGCTGATGTTTAATTGTGTGCTTGATTTTTTTAGGACCTTTCCTCACCCCTACATCACAGTTCTGGAAAACCGTCCCGACTGCTGGCCCTCTCTGCTCCAGGAAATTGATGACTTCCTTCAGCTGGCTACAGACAAGTATGAAATCTCATTCAAGTCTATTATCAACCTCAGCCAAGTGCTATATAAAATGTAGACCATGTTTTTGGCCTTCTGTATCTCCTTTGGTCTTGATGCTTCCTAAAATCTGTAATAACAGGACAGATTGAATATGATTTCTTTTTAAACCTTTACAAGTTAAATTATGTCTATATTCTGTGTTTTCTTTAGAGATGAGCCAGTATATGTGGAAATGTTGGTACCGTTCCTTCGGTACCTGTACTGCGAGCCCCAGAGGTTGTCAGAAAATGCCGTGCTCAGACACAGCCTCCTCAGGGTCCTGCTCCAGCCACGAGGGGTTCCTGAGCCTGACAGCCCGCTGGAAAAGGGGCCGTCTGGCACTAGGGTGGTCCGTGAGCTAATACGTAGCCTCTTTGACCTGCTTCCATACATGCTGGTAAGCTGGCAGATGATTTCTGATGTGCTGAGCTGAAGTAGCTCTATAGCACTATGTGGCTTAGTCCCATAACTGACAGTTTAAATTACCTATCACTGTAGATTTCCCATGGTGCCTAGCTCTACTTTATGATTTAACAAAGGCCTTAAAGGTGTCATGCATTAGTATTTAAAAGTTTTTTCTTTTTTTCAACAGATATACATTGAACTGAGGGTGACGTTAAATGCATTTATAAAGTTAAAAAACGATTCCTCTTTCAAATAAATGTTGTTGATTTGAATTTTATTTATCAAAGAATCCTGAAAAACATACACCACAGTTTCTACAAAAATATTTACAGTTTTTTTTTAACTGATAATATTAAGAAAAAAACTATTTTAAGCACCAAGTCACCATATTAGAATGATTTGAAGGATCATGTGACACTGAAGACTTGAGTAATGATGTTAAAAAATTCTGCTTTGCATCACAAGAATAAATTACATTTTAAAATATTTTAAATAATTTTACATTGTTATATTATTTAATTATTTTAATGTATTTTTAAATAAACAAATGCAGCCTTAGTGAACATTTTGAAAACATTATTATTATTTTTTTTAATCGCAATTTTTAACGGTAGTATGGGTGGCATGGAGCTATATGGGCTCAGTAAATAATGACAGAACGTTAATTTTTGGCTGAACTATCATTTCAAACATTTTTACCACACTCTGTTCACACACTATGCCCAATATGCATTCAGTGTGTCATCGTCCTGTGACCCATCAGGTGGACAGTGTAACAGCAGTGGTTGAGTTCAGCTCATTTGCTGAATCTCTGACGTCGGCTCTGCTCACCGATCCAGGCTTCTGGAGAAAGGAACTGACCGAGCTGGCTCTTCAGCTTCTGTGTGCCTGTCAGCTCAGTGTTCATGTAGGAGGAGAACTGATGTCTCTCCTTCACACACTCCACCAGATAATACCTGCACATGCAGAGGTAAACGCACACATTACAGTGTTATTTTCTGCCTCATTTTGTGCATATCATTTAGGTGGAAATGGAAGTATGAGAAACAATAACCTCTATTCAAATCAGTGCCGTTTAATTTCATTCAATTGAAAAAAAGCAGATTCATAAATGCATTATTTTCAAAGAGAAAATGGCAAGATTAGTATTATTTTTTGTTGCTGCAGTTACGCTCTCAGTGTGATCTCAACAAATCTTCTCCTCTCATCTTTATAATGGTTTTGTTTGCACAAGGTTTTCTAGCTCAAAGTGATTTGCATTTCTCCGAGGCTCCATCTGTGTCAAGCCGTTTGTCTGATTGTGCTCTATCTAACTGTAGGAACTCCCGCCTGAGCAAGCAATCATGGGAGTCTCCCTGCTACTGCTAAGTGCCTCCAACTCTCAACAAACTGCCCTCCTAGAGCTCGGTAAAGCCCCTCTTGCTACAGTATCTGACTGCATCAATTTGACACAGCTAGCTTAATTTCTGCAGAAAATGGTGAAATTATTACAGCCAGTTTTTGTACAGAAATGGTATTTTTCGTACTTTTTCTTGCTGAGTTGCAACATATACAAAATAAAACTGTGAGAAAAAAAATGTAAAAATGTAGACTCACTAAAAAGGTTTCATTTCAGGATAAACCGCATCAGAAAATGATAATGATTTATTTCTAAGGCTCATACTTGGGATTATGGATTTGAACCTTTAATTATATAGCACTTTATACGACACAGATTGTTTCAAAGCAGCTTCACAATATTAAACAGGAAAAGAACAGAATCAATTATTCAACTTCATCAAAAATCAGACATGCTGTAAAACAGCTCTAAAAAGACAATAGTATCAGTTCAATGTTGATTCAGTTCAGTTCAATAACTGTGTTCATCAGGCAATAACTGTGTTCATCAGTTCAATATAGCTATATGCAGAAGGCTATAGTATTGTTTTTCAACTCAATGCAAACCCTTAAACCTATATTTTAAACTTGATATGCCACTCGCCCAGCATAGTTTGTGCTATAATTTTAGACCTAAAATTATGTGGTTTATTGGTGTATGGTAAATAATAAAATGACAAAAAGACCTGCTGAACTGTCTTGAACTGCATAATGATGCTGTTATCTTTGTAGAGCTTTTGAGAGAAACAATCCTTTGAAACAATCTTTGCTATATAAAATGCTAAATAAATAAAGGTGACTTGATTGGCCCTAACATAATGCCTAGTTTCAGACAAGTTATTGTATTCACTAAGTTAGAGTTGTGAACTATAACTTGTCTTTTTCATTTCTGCCAGCTGTAAAGATTGTCCCTCCTGAGGTTGCTCCTCCCTGGGGAGCATCTTTGCTGGTGATGCCCTTGTTACAGGTGCTGTCCTGCTCCAGCCTCATGGAAGCTCTGATAGACTCGCAAACACACACAAAGAACCTTAAACTGGCCAATTCACTGTTGCAAATGGTTCAAAGAGTGCCCTCAGATCGAAAAGAGGTACCATAAATAATCATGCACCTATTCGGAAGAGAGTTTTCAAAGTAGCGTGTGACACTAGGCTTTGCGTTTGCCTCTACAGGGCTCCACACAGCTGAGTTTGCCTCTCAGCACTTGGTACAGCGAGCTTCAAGTGGCCACCAGCGTCCTACACCGAATTTCAATAGACTCCATGTCTACCGTAGAATGGCTTTACTCCCTGCAGTCCTCACTCTCTGTCTGTGAACACGTCCCAGATACTACTTGTCTCCTGGTGTCCCATGTTATCGTCAGCAGTCATGGGGATCTCTGCAGGATAGCGCTGGACACTGCTGCTGCCGTCGCCGAGGCCGATCCTGCTAAGGTCAATTTTGCATCTCAGTGATTAGTTTTGCTGTATTGCAGTTCTGTATTAATTAGTAAGAGGTAGTGCAGCCTAGTGGTTAATGCTTCAGGCTGGTAACCAAAAAGTTGAGGAGTTCAAATTCTTTAATTCAGTTACCACTGAGTACATGAGAAAAGCATTTAATACTTTTTTCTGTCCCTGGAACTTAAGAATAGTTCACCCAAAAGTAGGGCTGGGCGATATATCTCATGCGATGTGCATGCGCATCTCGTCAGTAAAGCCGGTTCCTTGATTAGCGGTAAATCTCCATCACCTGATTTCAAATGGAGCGGCAGTTAATTCACAGAGCCGTAGTTCACTGAGAAGCTACGCAATATCGCGTTCATAAACGCAGATGAATCGCCTTCAATATTTAACGCGATATTGCGTTAAAAGTGAAAATTCTCACCATGTTTATTCCAAACTGTATGACTTTCTTTATTATAAATTAAAAATGAAACTGTAAAAATTAAATTCATTAGTTTAAAATGAATTCACAACATGGTAATGTACATTATGAAAAGTTAGTATTCCTTTTAAGGATTACTTTTTTTTTTTTAAGTATTATTAAATTATTAGTGTTTTTAAAGGTTGACTTACATGATCTTTACATGATGTCAAGCATAAATATTAACTAAAAATAAATTGAAATAAAAATGTATTTTTGCAGTAAGGTTTTTTAAAAAGAAATTAATACTTGTATAGAGCATGGTATAAATTGATGAAGTAAAGATATTTATGAAGTTGCAAAAATTTTCTTTATATTAACTTCCTATTCATCAAAGAAAAATCACACACACACACACACACATATATATATGCATGTATATGTATATCAGAATCCCCATATCCGAATGATGAATGATTTCTGAAGGATCATGTGACACTGAAGACTGGAGTAATGATGCTGAAAATTCATCTTTGCGTAAAATTGCATTTTAAAATATATTTAAATAGAAAACAGTTATTTTGAATTGTAATTATATTTCAGAATATTATAGTTTTTAGTGTATTTTCAATATAATTCAGATATAATTTTCAGTATAATTTATCCTTTGTGGGCATAAGAGATTTTTTTTCAAAAATCTCACCAGCTCCAAAGTACTGAACGGTATTATGTATAATACAGTATATATTTATATACCGTATTAATGTGGTGGTGGAGGAAAAAAAGGGAAAAGAATAATGAGTTTGGAATGACATAAGGGTGAGTCAGTGATGACAATTTTCTTTTCCTTTCACCATAGTTTGCTTTAGGAGGATTGTCAGTGTAATATACGTCTGCACTGTGGAGTTATAGAAACAAATTAGACAAAATAGACATACTTTACCACAGAGATTCTTCAGAAACTGTTGTACAAACCTGTTGTTATGTTCTATCTTTTTTGATTGGCCTCCGTGTTTCATTCAGGACTGTAAAGGATTTTCACAAAACACAAAGACAGTATAACAAATCTCTAAGCTGTAATGATGAAAACCAGAAGACGTGTTCCTTTTACACATTAAGAGCACCACATTGTTCCTTGAACGACAGACATTTAACAAAAAAATAGCACAATTGGAAAAACAATTTTCCCCTCATCTTACACTTTCATTTCTATCCATTATCCAGATGTCAGTGTTACTAGGCAACATGCGCAGCCTTAGAAACTGGAGCAGTAATCACTTTAGTTAAATGCTAAATGAAGGTGTATCATGGTACAGTAGACCTGTTGTACTCACTGACATTCATTACAGAATGCCTTAGGGCTCTCATGGACAGAAAGTCATTGAGACCAGAACGACTGGCAACCGTGAACATGGGAAGTGTGTGACCTGAGGGAGGATGTGCAGCCCTGCAGGACTGCTGTAATCACACTAACAGGAAGATATTCAAGGAGGAATATGCATCATCTGTCACTGGCTCTATGCCCTTATTAGAGGCCTTGGCTGGATGCTGAGATTCAATCTCGACTGCTTTCCGGTTAGGGCTGGCTGATTTATTGAATGCTCACAGTATAGTCACTATGATTCCGCTGCTGAGAGAAGTTATTGCGTTGATTTTATAATGTCATGTGCTTTATATTTGACCATTAAGTCTACTAGACAACATGTCATTAGACTAGTTACACAAACTTTCCTGAGAGAGAGCATTTTAGTGGCATCTTGTTTAAAATTACAGTAAGAAAACCAGTGTTGTTGTTGGTCAGTTAAATTCATTTCAATGAATCAGTTCAAACTGAGCATTTCAATTAACTGGTTCAATGATTTGTTTGTGGCATCACTCAAAATGTCCACTAAAATAGTACAGTTAAAGTACAGTAAATATTGCTCTTTGTTGGTGCATATTAATAATACATCTTGATTATGTTCATTTCATGAAAAGCAATATTTTAATAACATACGATAATATTTTAAGTAGATTTTGTGAAATTCGAAAAATTCTTTTTAATAAATTATTACATTTATTTAGAAAGAACAATTATTTAGAAAGAATTCATTAAATTGATTTTGACAAGTATATAATGTTCTTATAAAATTATAAATTTCTTTATCCTGAAGAAATGCTGTTCTTCTGAACTTTTTTTTGTCAAAGAATCCTGAAAAAATGCATCATAATTTCTACAAAAACATGAAGCAGCACAACTGTTTTCAACTCTCATAATAATAAGAAATGTTTCATGAGCACCAAATCAGCATATTAGGCTGATATCTGAAGATCATGTGACACTGAAGACTGGAGTAATGATGATGAAAATTCAGCTTTACATCACAGGAATAACTTACATTTTAAAATATATATTGGAATAATATTTCACAGCAATACTGTTTTTACTGCATTTTTGATCAAATAAATGCATGGTGAGTTTTAAAGATTTATTTTAAAAACACTAAAAAATCTTACAGACCCAAAACTTTTTTAAATTGTGGATACTGTTATATTAAATTATTTCTTGCTATTTAGTTTATGCATTTTGTCCAACATGTAAATGTTAAAAATAGTATATAAATAATAATAATAATAATTTAGTAATTAAATTTAAAGGTGACATAAAACACCAATTCAGAATCCATTTGCTTCTATAATTTGATATACAGTTATTATGAGTGAGAATCAGAAAATCTATTAAGAAAAGTCAATATTTGGTTTATCCAACAGGAATTGATTTAATCATGAGACTGAAGGTCACGTTTGCCCTAGAGAGCATCTCCAGGTCATTCAGTAGTATAGATTCCCGGAGAACATGGGAATAACTGAAACAACACAATTTCAATTAGAACATCATTACATGACACGGTGTCAGCAACCCAGGATATTAACACAGCCGGTCCATGTGAGAGTCGAGTGGAGTGTAATGGACAACCGAGGAACTGTGGGGGAGTCCTGAAGTGCCAGCGTGACTCATTCACTGCACCCTCTCACTTCTGAGGTACAGCTCCATCCTTCCCCAAAGCACGTCACCCACTCACTGTCTGGAAGAGCATATCAGCACACAACCCCCCTGAGGTAAATACACACACACACACACACACACATTCAAGTGTGTTGAAGTCCGTAGGTATTGTGCGCCGCCCACGCACTGAAGCTCTGAGTCATAACGCCGGCCAATGACAGAGCGGGGAATTCATGATGCAAACAAGTGTGCTGACTCAGCCATGCAAATGTGTGCCTGTACTAAACCAGCTGAATTCCTCATGAGACACATGTACATACACATAAACACACATATAAATACACCTCCACAGTGAGAAGCACGCTTTCCCATCACAACCTCCACCACACAATCATTACGAAGACTTTCCACTGACTTCTATTGTGTTTTATTCAAAGTTAAAGGTATTTTCTGTCACTATACCTACAGCTAACCATCACAAAGCGTTTGTGCATTTTTGAATTTTCATTAATACATTGTTTATTATGTTTGGACTATAGACTTATGTTGTTTTTATATACAGCTGGGTATAATGACTATAACCTAACACTAAAAGACAACTTTCTACAGTTTTACAATTAATATATGTTACTTTATGTGGGTACCAAATAAGGTCCTCTCCACAACTTTTGTCAGATTTAGTTCACTTTAACCCCAAAATATGGTTATGTAGGTGCACAAACACACACACACACACACACACACACACACACACACACACACACACACACACACACACACACACACACACACACACAGCAGCTGTATATGTGTGTTTGTGTCTTGTTCTGTATTCTCCATAGTCTTCTTTACAATGCCTGTTCACCCCAAAGGAAAATAACCATATCTATAATGATATAGCGATAGTGATGCAGAGGAATTATATTGTTGGAATCACTTTCAGACCTTTTTTTATGAACAATAAAAACATCAGCCAATCAGAATCCAATCCACCCTACTTTAAAGACATTGATCATTAAAAGTGACAGGCGACAAAAGTTCTTAGCAGTGTGTTCTTAGTATAATGAACAGAAGATTACAGTGCATTAGTGTGGATGCTAATGTAGTTATTATAATAGTCATCTTTATAGTTATTGTTTTGGAATTTGTATCATTGTGTTATTTTTTTCTATGTAGGATAATGTCCATTGAATATTGTAACCTAACTTAGTACTCTCTAAAAAAGCAGTTTTTGTTTTATTTTGTTTTGTTTGCTTTTTTAACCCAAATGCTGGGTTCAGCCTGTTGGGTTATTTTTTTGGGTTACTTTTAATATTTTTTGACCAGATGCTGGGTAGTTTTTTCTGTAACTAAGCCGGGTCATTTTTTAACTGCTGGGTTGAGCTTGTCTCTGATGAAACAACCCAGAGCTGAGTTACTGTGAGATCGCGGGCTTTCTGAGTCCTCTACAGGAGAGTGTTCTCACACTTTAAAAAACGCTGGGTTAAATATGGACAAACCCAGCGATTGGGCTGTTTTCAGCCAACAGTTTGGTTACACAACAGTAAAATCGCTGGGTATGTCCAGTTTTCCCAGTGCTGGGTTATATTTAACCCAGCGTTTTTTTAAAGTGCAGCGCCACTGATTTGGTGCACTTCTTAAGAGAAATAAAGGCTTGTATACATTTTATTTAATTCATAAAGTCTTTACTGTGCTGTAAATTGTATTATTGTACACAGCACAACATAAAGATGAGATGTCAGCTTCGCATGATGGAAACGTCTTTTGCCTTGCATAACATAAATTGACAATACTGAGTTAAATTAATTTGATGTTAAAATTTGTTCTCTAATCTCAGTAGTGTTTGTTTATGGGCAGGTTTTGGAGTCAGTCATGGCATCTCTCAGCTACAAGTGAAACGCGAGGCTGCGGTCTAAAGTTTGCAGTTCCCCTGCAAACAGCACCCTTAAATTACTTCAATTAAAATGCTCCATTTAAATGTTACATTTTATGTTTTTTTATAAAACGAGTTTAAATGTATGTAATATTGTAAACTGTGCTGTATTCACCCAAATAAATTCAAATTGTCTTGTATTTTGTCCATGTGTTCTTGTTTAATAATACATTTTCATCTTTTGATTATTGCTCTAGTAATTCTGAGCAATCTGAACTTTTTTTTAAATTTCCAGTCCATTATAAACCAGTGATATAATAATTTTTAAACAATAGTTGACTTAAATTAAACAACCCTGCATGGTGGGTAAAAGCGTTTAACCCAACCAGCTGGGTCAAAATAACCCAGGGTTGTTTTTTGCCCAGCATTTTTTTAGAGTGTACATTTACCTGTTGTTTACAATTCCATGAGAAAACGTAACTGTTTTACAATGTGGCAATTTTGTATGAATTCATATGATGTGTTTCAAATGGAAGTGTATAATTTTGTTTGGTAGGCTAATACTTTTTTAAGGTGTCCTTTTTACACGTTACATGTACTTACTATTATAATAACACATAATTATGCATAATTAAAGTAACCCTAAGACAAACACTGATCCTAACCCTAACCACACAAAAACATATAAAGAGAACATTCGAATAGCCTCCAGTTCACTAAGAAAAACAAAAAACAAAAAAAAAACCAAACGTTGGAAAATGCAGTGAAGGAGAAATTACAAAACAAAATTTAACATTTATAATCAGGGAGTTTTTTTTTTTTTTTTTTTTTTTATAATTATATTATTTTTGATTTAACACAACCAAAAAGTTTGCAAAAAGAACTATAATAGCAAATATTCAAATTTTAGGGCACACACCACAGTAATACACATGAATATAGTGATCGTCACTAATATGGTATATATTAAAATGCCATGGTGCTACTATCTATTACAATTACTGTATGGTACCAGAACAACATGTTTTGTATAGGAGATGCAGACATGTTTTCTTGTGGACACACATGTCCTTACCAAAGTTAATTACCACAGGCTGTTTTTAAACATGATGCATCATAATCATCAGAAAAACACAGGAAGGCGGGTTACAGAGCTCTTCTCAGAACCTGTGTGTGTGTGTGTGTGTGTGTGTGTGTGTGTGAGTGTGAGTGTGAGTGTGTGTGTGTA
>JAUZSZ010000095.1:5439737-5450558 GCA_034780575.1 Labeobarbus marequensis | reverse complement strand
AGGAGGATATTTGATACTCCAGACAAGCCCGAGTCTCCAGCTTGAAGAACTGACTTACAATGAAAGCTTTCATTCAGAGCCTGCGTTGTGGATCTTTAATTGGACTGAAATCAAGAATGTTGTAAATTAAGTAAGGGAAACTCATATTTTCCCTGCATTCTTCTTTTCTTCGCTCAATGCTTCTCTCTCTTTCTTTCCTCCTTTTTTCCAAGTCCATCAGGAAGTAGTTTGCAACCTTCCTTGTTCTCTTTTTCTTTCTTCCTTTAAAAAAATGAAAGTCTTGTCATCATTTTTATCCACCCTCATATTGTCGCATGACTGTCTTTCTTCTGTAAAACACAAAAAGAGAGCTTGTGAAGTGTGCCAGTTTCTCTTTTCCATGCACTACAATATAAGGAACGGGGACTTGAAGGGATAGTTCACCCAAAAATGTGTGTGTGTGCATGTAAATAATGTTGGATTTTTCATTTTTGAACTGAACTATCCCTTTAAGTTTAAAAGGTTGAAAATGACACATAGTAAAGTACTATAAAAGTAGTCCATACAGCTTGTGTTCTACATTCAAAAAACTTCAAAGCATTATGCATGAGAAACTGCTCAAAGTTCAGTGCCATTACTGATCAGTCTTCCTCTCCAGTGAACTGAGAATGTCTCTGACCACCATATCATCAAGTGAGTTGAACTTCCGAACCTGATGAGTCTGATTCATGAACAAATCATTCTGTTTTTGTAAACCGGATCACTGATTCAGGACTCAGTTATATATGAATCACTAGGGCGGATGTCACGATTTTCAGTGAATATTAGAGCAACTTAAATTGTAGTTTGCTTCTATCGTAACTGGCTTCAAACCAGTGTTGTCATTGTTAATTCAAACTAAAACTATTAAAAATAGTTTTCATTAATTAAAATAAAGATTAAATAAATTATAAATATTATATGAAAAACCTTAAACTTTTTTTAAATTAGAAAATAAAAAAAAATAATTAAAAATTTTGAGTTTAAGGTACTATAATAGATATAATTAATACAAATAATAACACTAAATGTCTTTCCCTACCTGTATGTATTTCTTTTGTGTGCAAAAAAATTTTTAAAAATAAAAAACAGTTTTCATTAATTGAAATATAGTTAAAAAATTATATTATTTAAAGATAATATAAAAAAGAAAAAATAACTGACTTGGTAACTATTTAAGTAAATAAAAGCAAAATAACACTTTTTTTACTAAAACAAAAATAAATAAAAATGACAGAAGCACATAATACAAATACAAAAATGAAAAGGGAAAAGTTAAAATATATCAACAAAAGACTACTCAAAATATGATTAAATACTGTAATGGTATGTAAATAATGCTAAAACAACACAGTTTCAAACATCATGTCACATGGAGCACTTTTGTGATAATTTACAGTTTTTAGTGTCCATTATGAAGCCCCATTTAGTAATATTGTATGGAAAACATCAACCATCACAGTCTTCAGTATTTCTCCTTTTGTGTTCCACCAAAGGCACAAGGGTGAGGAAATGATGACAGAATTAACTTTCCCTTTAACTTCACATTCCTATGGGAATCCCTGGTAACGCCATCATCTAGTTTGGGGTGATATTAACAAGAACAGTCGTTACTTTTGATCCGTTTTGTCATTTTTGCACAATTCCTTGCAGTTTTCTATCCTTCTTGTTTAAATACATTTTTCTCTCCCCAGCTCTGCCTTCTATTTTTGTGGTCTTCCTCTCTGGTTGGAGGGGGTTTGGAGATGCTGTCACAATCCATTTATCACATTAAATATCAGCCCTTCTCGTGCAACATCCTTGATCACTTTGGGTAAATTTAATGAAGGCAAACAAGAGGAAACAATGCTCTAATGACCATGATAAACATCATATATTCTGTAGGATAATGCAGTTAATGTGCTACTCTGGCATCTCAAACTCCTTTGTGTCACACGCTTTAAATTTGATAAAATAAATCATTCACCAAAAACTGAAAACTTCAGTTTATTTACTCAACCTTATGTCATAACAAATCTGTACGACTAACTTTCTTCTGTAGAAACAATCTTGCTATGATTAACAAAATCACTTTAGGTCGTTGAAATGAAGCTGAACCAACAATATAAACATTATATAAAAAAGTTAAATTTATAAAAATTAAATTAAATTAAATATTATGAGAAATATTGCCTTGGCAACTAACTGAAAACTTAAAGCTGAAGGATTAAAATTACTAACAATAAAAAAACCTACACAAAAATATTTTTAAAAAGTAACAAAATTACTCAAATTTAAACTTTTAAACTAACAATATATATATATATATAATAAAGTTCATTAAAATAATAAATAAAAGAACATTATATATATATATATATATATATATATATATGAATACTATAAATACTAAAAAAAGAGATTATATTTTAATATATAATCTTTTTTTGAAAAATGTTTCAAATTTTTTTGTATATTCAGTAAAAGCCAGTGGGGTCCATAACAACACTTGTCCCCATTGAACAGACATTTTTCAAAATATCTTCTTTTTTTTCCACAAAGAAGAAAGTTATACAGGTTTGGAACAACATGAAAGTACGTAAATAACGAATTGTCATTTTTCGGTGAGCTCAAATGAGGGAAAATTAAACTTGATCAGATTTTTATCATCATAAGACGATAAAACATGCAGAGAAAGTGGGACTCGAAACATCTTGAAGGTCCAGAATATCATAGAAACATTTGGGTGGGCTCTTCTGACTTGAGCCAGTAAGCAACCACCTAGCAACCACATAAACACACACTCAAAACACCTTAGCAACTGCATAATCACTTTGTGGCAACATTCTAGCATTGTTTTGTACTGCACGCTCTACAGAAGATAGCATCAAGTTATCATAGTTGTTGTTATTATACAGCAGGACAGTATTTGGCCTTCACTAAAATCCATATCTGTCCATTAACAGTGTCACATCACAGGAAGGTCATGCAACCCAATGTGACAATGCCATCTACAGCTGCCCGTCTTGTAAAGCAGCAGTGTATTTATGATTCCTTTCTATAGAAGATTACTCAGCTGCATTCGTCCTCCACCTAAAGGGTTTTGTACACATAGAAATGTGTGTTTATAGAGTATACTGCTAAAATGAGAGAGCTGGTGGATTAATAACTCTCTGAAGTCTTTGACGTGTTTAGAGGAAATATAAACCTGTGTACAGTATGTGAAAAGCAGTATGTCAAATGAGCAGTATTCATGAAACAGTAGGTGAACAATATGCGGATCCAATATCCACTGAGACTCTTAGGTGTGCAGCCAAAGGACACTTTGCTATCCCACGAGGCCACTGGAGCCCAGGAGCTGTCAGATTCAAAAAGTAAAAAATAAAAAAAAGGAGAAAACTGATTCAAGCAGCTTTTTTTCAAGTGCTATAGGTACCAACAAAGATGTTGCTAATGGTTAAATTGTACTTGTTTACTCTTAACTGCTTAACTGTATTTCATCAACCTCACACACTGGAATGAATTATGTCAGTATATTTGTACTGTTTGTAGGTGACAGTAAATTTAATTATGGGAATTGTGTGTGTAATGTATGCTATATAATTCATTATAGTGTGCTTACAGTACTGTATTGCTCTGCATTGAGCATTGTAAAGGTGATCAGTACAGAGCAGGATAAGATTTTTTTTTCTTCTGCAGAACGCAAAAGAAGATTTTTTTCCTCGAGAAGACAACTTTTTCGTCTTATAATGAAAGTCAGTGGTGTCCAAAACAACATCGACTTTCATTGTATAGATTAAAAACACACACACACACACATTTTTCAAAATATCTTTTGTGATATGCAGAAAAAAGAAAATCATACGACATGAAGGTGAGATAGAATGATGACAGAATTTTCATTCTTGAGTGAACTACATATTTATTAACAGCTTGTCACACTATATGTGCTAAATTGTCAAAAACATGCCATTATTTAACTGTCAACCATTCGTTTTCACTTGTAAACAGTGCTTGACCTGTGCGTATTTCTCTCCTGATTCAGATGTGACAACTTTGGATGGATTTGTTTATTACAAACATGCAGTTTTTCACTGCACAAGACATTAATTGATGTACTGGAGTTGTGAGGATTACTTGTGGATTATTGTGATGTTTTTATCAGCTGTTTGAACTCTCATTCTGACGGTACCCATTCACTGCAAAGGATCCATTGGTGAGCAAGTGATGTAATGCTAAATTTCTCCAAATCTGTACCAGTGAAGAAACAAACTCATCTTTATCTTTTGGCCTGAGGGTGTATACATTTTCAGCAAATCTTCATTTTTGAGTGAACCTATTCTTTAAACAGTAGTTCACATAGTTCAAGCTTTCAAGTCTATCTTCATTATATATTGCTAACGTTTGCTTGAATGCATGTCAGTGTTGTTTTACTGTGTTCACTTGTTTACCCAATGGCTAGAGCAAAAAATCATTGTAATTTTAAATTGGATGATTTCACTACATTATACATTTTGACCCAAACCCTAATATTTTCATGAGATATAACGGTTCTGACAGCTTCGTATTTGACAACTAGCCCCTGTCTCCCCTATAAGTGCTCACCGCGTGAGCTTGTTATTTGTGAATCAACCAAAAGGAAACAAAAAAAGGATGATAGAAGAGAAAGAGGAAAGGGGGAAGAGAGAAAGACACGGCGGAGATGAGGACAGAAACACAAATACAGCGATGGAGAGAGACATGGCTGGAGAGGGAGTAAAAGGCAACTAATGAGAGAGGACCTGAGAGAGAGCGAGAGAGGGCTTGTATAGTTTTCATTATGTGGGTTATGCTGCAGTGACAAATTTAGAGTGTCCTGATTTTCTTGAGTCACTGATCCCTGGGTACCAGCAGTAGTCCGTGCCACACTGCCAACGTCCTGACCGCACAAAGACGTGGTCACACACACACTCACTCCGACCACACTTACACACCACACTCGTGTCAGGAACACACCACTTGACCGACCTGAGAGAACAGCCTCTCATCGAGGGATCGCAAACCCAGCACACCAGCAAATTCACTTCTGTCAACAAACATAAATCCTGAAGATTATCAGTTTGTACTCCAGGACTAACTGGATCCAATGGAACGCCTTCGGAAGTGTGCGTTACAGTACGAAAATATTCAAATGCGCAGCAAAGACTGAGATGATGTCATTTTAAATATAAACCCCTTCATGAATAGAGATAAAAATGGATAAGCTCCACCCCTTTCCCATTAACTAGAGAGAACTCTGTGGAATATACATCGAAAAGGGAGATCTTTAATGCATTTTAAAAAATGTTTTCCACTATAAATTTCTATACTTTCATGAATGAAGATACCTTAGAAGCATAATGACATTAAGTCTTGTAATAAATAAAGAAATAAAATGAAAATGATCAAATGAATTGAGTTTATGCATTAAACAAGAACAAATATCTACTAATGAGGTAAGAAAAATAAGCTTGTTTTCTCTTTGAATAAATTTAATTTTGATATTTTTTTCAAAAAAACAAGACATAATATCTTCTGTCATTTTGCTTGTATCTTAATTTAAGAGTGTTTAGATATTTGAACTGAAAATAAGACAAAAATACAAAAGAAAAACTTTTTTTCCCCAGTGTTGTTATTTTTTTTATTATTTATGTATTTTGTACCAGATATTATGGCACTGTAATTTGTTTTAAAAGTATTTATTTATTTTTGTACAAGTTTAACAATTACCCAGTGACATTTTGCTTATATCTCAATTTAAGAATGTTTAGATATTTGTATTGGAAAAAAAGATAAAAATATTTTAATTGCAGTGTTATTAAATAAATTATGATATTGTACTGTTTTTGAACATTACATAAGTGAAAACTACACACGCTGAAGCTAAAAAACAATATTAATTCACTGTAATTTGTTTTAATATTACACAAAAATAAAGGTATCTGGAAACAGCATTGATGGTGTCCCATCACATCTAACTGGTTCGTTTTTTCCATTCATTTAGTACCAGTTCAACAATTACCCAATGTTTTTCGAGATGGCAAATGAGAATGGAAGACAAAAAAGGACTGTCCCCATTACCTTTCCTGGCATACTTTAATCAAAACAGACCCTTCGGGGTAAAAATCCTAGATACTAGTAAAAGCAGCACTGTCACAACGTCACACAAAAAGAGCCGAGCTGTGCAAACTGCTCGGTGCGCATGCAGCACGACGGACCAGACACTTGTGTGACTTCATGCGCTAGCTGCTCTCAGACAACAAAGGAGTGTGTCTGGACAAGGAATACGTCACCTGCTGCGGGCAAGGTGCCTGTGCCGGAGCGACGGGAAAACGGACATCTGACATCTCGATAAAGAAAACAGACAGCCACTTTCAATGCTTTGGATGCTCAAATGATTTAATTGGCCATTTCTGATTTCAAATGTCACTGGCTCGTTCAGCTGCTCTGTGCATTGCTGTCATTGATGAATTAGCACCATATAATTTATTAGTGCTCATAAAGCTGTCATAATCATTACATCCGTCCCGTTTTAATGCATCCTATACAGTAACCCCGCTCTCTATGCCTTTTTTCATCCCCTGCTCTCCAGCTCTTCAACCAATCAGGCACTTTCACTGGCTCGTAGTGTTGCGTCACCATAGCAACAGCTGACGTATGCAAAAACCTACCCCAAAAGTTTTTTTGCTTGTTTGCAGGCATGTGTGTGTACGCATGTGTGTAGTTCGCTTATGAGTTTGTGCGTGCAGGAGGCATCTTTGTGCCTTACACAGTTAAATAAATGTCCACTTACCTAGTGTTTTTGAAGATTACAATTGAGAATGCATGTACGTATGTGTTTGTGTGTGTATTTACATGTGCCTCCTGAATGCATGTGTATATGCATGTTTGTGTGTGTTTATGTGTGTATGCATGAGAATGCATGTGTTTGTGTGTGCATGTGGCCTCCTTGTGCTTCTTTAACATTTAAACGGTTTAGTAAATGTGCTTTTTAACATTTAAACAATCAAAAAATGTGATTTTTAACATTTAAACAATCAAAAAATGTGATTTTTAACATTTAAACAGTTAAATAAATGTCCAGCTAAACCATACCCAATGAATGCATGTGTATGTACGCAAGTATGTGTTTATGTGTGTATTTGCATGTGCAGAAGGCCTCCTTATGCCTATTTAACATTTAAAACGTTAAATAAATGAGATTTGTAACATTTTAACAGTCAAATAAATGTGCTCTTTATCATTAAACAGTTAAACAGATGTCCAGTTAGACAATTACCCAGTGTTTTTGAAGATTACTGTTGAGAATGCATGTGTGTGTGTGTGTGTGTGTGTGTGTGTCTGTGTGTACGCATGACAGTGCATGTGTTTGTGTGTGCAGGAGGCCTCATTGTGCTTCTTTTAACATTTAAACCATTAAATAAATGTCATGCAGAAACAACAGCAATGAAAAAATGCTCAAGCAAAACCTAAACCACCCAGACAGCCTGTTTTTACCGTTACTAGCTAACCATGTACGAGCACTTTGCTTTGTTACGTACAGGTCTGTGTGTATCTTTCCTTCGTCAACATTTCCTCATGTCGTCTCTTATTTGTCTGCAGCCTCATCCGACGCTTTCCCTCCATCATCTTCCCGTTTTGCTCTTCTCGATTCGCCCTTGCCATTCCTGACAGCGAGGAGAAACACCTCTTTCCCCGTGTCACTCTCTCATTCTCATCCCCCTCTTCACACTTCTCTCTCTCTCTCCTTGTCCTTTTCTCCCCCTCCATCCCTTGTTCCTCTCCTTCTCGCTCTTTGTCCCTCTATCTGTGCAGCCCAGCGTTGCTATAGGAACCGATCTATTTGAAATAGGAGGGAAGGAAAATTATTTCTCGCCTCTTCCCCCATTTCGCTCCATTCTCGGCCACCGGGTCTCATCTCCTGCAGCATTTATACAGTTGATTTTAACATTATTTATTTGCGCGAATCGCTGCTGGAGCTATTGTTGCCATGACTACTGTGGGAACATTGACATAATATTACATACAGTGACCATGGCAACCTCAAGGGTCATCAGCAGAGCGCTATGCTAACGCTTGGACGGACTGTCCACTTCCAATGGGCCGAGGCTTGAAGTATTACCTAATACCTCACAGACATCCTTTTAATGCACTAAATATTTGGCTTTCCAAACAAATATCAAGAGGCTAGGAATGCCAGATGTGTTTTGTGTGTGTGTGTGTGTGTGTATGTGTGCAGGCATATGAGGAAACACGCACAATCTGACATTAAACTTGCACTCAGAAGACAGAGAGAATTTATTGCTGTTTCATCATATGCCTTTTATTGTATGACTTTGACGTACTTTGATGCAAACGAATGGAAATCACTAGTCATATAAAAAGCAAGCCTTCCACTCAACTGTGGGAATCTCTTTCAATGCCGATCTAAAGATGAGTAACATTGATGAGTAACTAGCCAGGGGTCATTTATGTCTGATTGATTTTTACACGCTCCTAATGTATTCATCACTAGATTCAAGTCAACTTAAAATGCAACGTTCACAACATATTTTACTTCAGACAGAAAATGTAACCCATTTATGAGTGATTTTTCATATTTAACTAAGAAATTAGGGCAGGACTTCATTTTATCATTTGGTAATACTACCAAATGATAAAATGAAGTCCTGCCCTAATTCCTTAGCTTGGTTTCTTGGTTTAACCAAATCAACTGGCTACGAGGTGAACTGCAACATTACAGACTTTTTTTCAAGCAAACTTTTTCCGCAAAATATGCATAGCACACACACACACACACACACACACACACACACACACAAGCATTTATGACAGACTATTATTTCATGTAGTGTGTCATTAGAGTGTTTTGGGGCAATTTGTTTTTGGTAACGATTACCCTTCAAATTGCGCAAATTGAAATTGCGAATTGAAAATATGGAAACACGTCAATTTTGCAAAAACTCCCATTATAGGGCTGGGCGTCTCATCAGTAAAGCCGGTTCCGTGATTAGTGGCAAATCTCCATCACC
Source organism: Labeobarbus marequensis (assembly GCA_034780575.1). Lineage (NCBI taxonomy): Eukaryota > Metazoa > Chordata > Actinopteri > Cypriniformes > Cyprinidae > Labeobarbus > Labeobarbus marequensis. Next base: position 5,441,511 of record JAUZSZ010000095.1, on the reverse strand, counting down.
TGCTTTCAAATGGAGCGACATTTAATACACAGAGTTTAATAGTTCACTGACAAGCTACACAATATCGCGTTCATTATTGAAGGCAATTCATCTGCGATAATGATCGCAATATTGCGTAGCTTGTCAGTGAACTACGGCTCTGTGTATTAAATGACGCTACATTTGAAAGCAGGTGATGGAGATTTACCACTAATCATGGAACCGGCTTTACAGACGAGATGCGCATGATCATCGCGTTCGATATATCACCCAGCCCTACTCCCATATATCGCAAAAAAAGTTTTTATGCTCACATGAGGTGGTTTTCGGCCAATTCGAAAAAGAAATTTAACACAAAACTGCAAAGGAAACAGTTTTTTTCGCATTTAAAAGTCACCTAGCATACGTAAAAGTCACATGATCAGTCTTTAATAAAACACTTTAGTGTTTTAGTCACATAACATCGGTTAATGGAAACGGCATTGATTTGCAATAGGTTTTTTTATCGACAAAAATGAATGGGATTTTTACTTCTGGAACCCAACTGTTGCGCTCCATTGACTGAATAGTGAAAAGTGGGTGTCACATACAAAAATGGAAACAAGTGGTTGGAGGAGTAGTTGTTTCAGAAGTGAAGCAAGTTACTAATGCATTAATGCATATTAATTTCCGTCATTATTGTAAATATAAAAAGCAACTGTATGTTTGTTTTGTTGGACATAATTCCTCACTAAACTTTTCTGATAAAGCATTTTTGGTTTCTGTTTGATTCTTTACTTCACACATCTCATCCTTTAAGTAACAGACAGCTTCCCCGATTCTAAAAACATCTTTATTTCTTTTATTAATTTATTCTTTGTGTTGACATCCTTATTTCCCTAGACACTAATAACAGCCAAAAATAGGAAGTCGTAACAGTTGGTAACCAACATTGACCAGTAGCCACTGACATTTTTAGTATTTGTTTGGTTTGGTCTGTTTGGTTACCAACATTCTTCAAAATATCACATTTTGGGCTCATCAAACTCGTAGAGGTTTGGAGGGTGAATAAATGACAGAATTTCCATTTTGGGTGAACTATCCCTTTAAACTTTTTTGGATTAACTTGCAGTAATGATGCGTTAGGAAAGTCAAAGGGGCCATTTTGATTTCACATTGACTTTAGTGTGGAAAAAAAAAAAACATTTACAATGCATCTTTGTATTGAGTCAGCACCAGAACAGCTAGCGTATTACATTTTGGTCCACAACCTCACCGGGTGACCGGTAATAGTGCTTTTGATGCAGAATGCCTCGCTGTCTCCCCAACCGTGAATAGCTTTTACTCGGCTGGCCGTTAGGCCAAATTCGTCGATAAGCCCTCCCTGATTTGAAAACTTCAGAGAACGAGAAATGACATCACCATCATCAACAGGCACATTCCATTGCAGTGGCGGAGGGGAAGTGGTGGGAGGAGTGTCTGAAAAACTCCCCCCACACACACAAATAAACACACACACAACAGAGAATCTCCTCAGTGTCTACAGTACAGAGTGGCCTCTTCTTCATGCGCTCTCTTTTAATTAATGTGCTTCTCCATCTCTCTCTCTCCCTCTCTCTTTTTTGTTTCCTCTGTCCCTGTTTCCCTCTCCCATTCCGTGACCCCTCCCCCTCTCCTCTGACTACAGGAATGTAAGAAACACATCTGGAACTTATTAGAAAGAGGGAAGGGGGAAAACGAACTGGGGGATTGAAAGAGGGAGAAGGGAAAAATGAGAAGACTGAGGGAGTGAGGAACGACAAAAGAATGAAAAGCA
>JAUZSZ010000095.1:5428799-5439637 GCA_034780575.1 Labeobarbus marequensis | reverse complement strand
ACTAGCCAGGGGTCATTTATGTCTGATTGATTTTTACACGCTCCTAATGTATTCATCACTAGATTCAAGTCAACTTACAATACAACGTTCACAACATATTTTACTTCATACAGAAAATGTAACCCATTTGAGAGTGATTTTTCATATTTAACTAAGAAATTAGGGCATGACTTCATTTTATCAATTGGTAATAAATCACAGCTTGGTTTCTAAAGTATTTTTCCCACAGGGATTTAAAAAAAATTTAAAGAGTTGTACATGAATCAAACCAAATCAACTGGCTATGAGGTGAATTGCAACATTACAGACTTTTTTTCAAGCAAACTTTTTCCGCAAAATATGCACACAGACACACACACACACACACACACACACACAAGTATTTATGACAGACTATTATTTCATGTAGTGTGTCATGAGAGTGTTTTGGGGCAATTTTTCCATTTTTAGAGCACTTTTTTTAATGAAACTGAAAATCAAATTGCGCAAATTGAAATTGCAAATTGAAAACATGGAAACACGTCAATTTTGCAAAAACTGCCATATAGGGCTGGGCAATATATTGCATGCGATTGTTACGCGCATCACATGATCATCGCGTTCGATATATCGCCCAGCCCTACTCCCACATATCGCAAAAAAAGTTTTTATGTTCACATAAGGTGGTTTTTCGGGCAATTCGAAAAAGAAATTTAACACAAAACTGCAAAGGAAACTTTTTTTTTTTGTATTTACAAGTCACCTCGCATACGTAAAAGTCACATGATCAGGCTTTAGTAAAACACTTTACATAACATCGGTTAATGAAAACAGATTTGATTTGCAATAGGTTTTCTATCGACAAAAATGAATGTTATTTTTACTTCCAGAACCCAACTGTTGCAATCCATTCACTGGACGGTGAAAAGTGGGCATCACATACCAAAATGGAAACAAGTGGTTGGAGGAGTAGTTGTTTCAGAAGTGAAGCATGTTACCAGTGCATTAGGTATCAAAGTAACAATGAACAACACTTAGCATTTAGTAAACTAGATTAATGTTGAAGAATGTTGGTAACCAAACAGGTGACCGGTAGCCACTGACATTTATAGTATTTGTTTGGTCTGGTCTGTTTGGTTACCAACATTCTTCAAAATATCACATTTTGGGCTCATCAAACCGTTCGGACGGTGAATAAATGACAGAATTTCCATTTTGGGTGAACTATCCCTTTAAATTTTTTTGAATTAACTTGCAGTAATGAATGATCCTCAATAAGCCCAAGAACATGTGTTAGGAAAGTCAAAGGGGCCATTTTGATTTCACATTGACTTTAGTATAGAAAAAAACAAACATTTACAATGCATCTTTGTATTGAGTCAGCACCAGAACAGCTAGCATTTTACATTTTGGTCCACAACCTCACCGGGTGACCGGTAATAATGCTTTTGATGCAGAACGCCACGCTGTCTCCCCAACTGTGAATGGCTTTTATTCGGTTGGCCGTTAGGCCAAATTTGTCGATCAGCCCTCCCTGATTTGAAAACTTCAGAAAACGAGAAATGACATCACCATCATCATCAGCCACATTCCATTGCAGCGGGGGAGGGGAAGTGGTGGGAGGAGTGTCTGAAAAACTCACACACACAAATAAACACACACACACACAACAGAGGAGAATCTCATCAGTGTCTACAGTACAGAGTGGCCTCTTCTTCATGCGCTCTCTTTTAATTCATGTGCTTCTCCATCTCTCTCTCTCTCTCTCTCTCTCTCTCTTTTTTCTCTGTCCCTGTTTCCCTCTCCCATTCCGTGACCCCTCCCCCTCTCCTCTGACTAAAGGAATGTAAGAAACACATCTGGAACTTATTAGAAAGAGGGAAGGGGGAAACGAACTGGGGGATGGAAAGAGGGAGAAGGGAAAAATGAGAAGACTGAGGGAGTGAGGAACGACAAAAGAATGAAAAGCAGAGCGAGGGCCAGAACAAGGGGCCACTCGACAAAACCATTTCTGGAAAGAAAGAGATGTGCAATTCAGGAGCGAGGACCAATTGTAAAGACATAGTTGAGTGGAAATTTAAAATGTGGCATTATTTACTTGCCATCATGTCGCTCAAAAGGTGAAATTATGAAGAAAGTTCGGGTTGGTTTTCGTCCAGACGGTTGCAAGGAATGGGAACTTGAGCTTTCAACTTCACAAAAACAATTTAAAAGTGTCAAAAGTAGTCTATATGACTCAACATGTTATGTAGAAGTGCTGTTATAATGGAGCTAATACAGTCTCCAAGTGTTAAGTACTACTGGGTTATCTGCGTCAGACTTTGCAAAAAAAAAAAAAAAAAAAAAAGATTCATTCAGCCGAGTTCAGTGAACCAGATCAACTGAATCATTGAAAAGACCTGCCTAGATAAACATCATTACTTACATTTTATGGTATTTTATGATGATTTTGCACCATTTTGAAAGCTCTGGTCACTATTGTTGTACAGAAAAAATTGCCACTTCATTCCTCAAATTCTCCTTTTGTGTTCTACAGAAAAAAAAAAATGTAGAAAGTTCAGGAAAAAAGTTCAGAATGACGGGAAAGAAAAAGAAAGAATTTTCATTTTAGCTGAACTATTTCTTGAAACAGCACAAAATAACCGCTAATGCTGACAAAACACAATGTGAATGAATGGAAGGCTGTTCATGTGAAGGGAAACATGGCATGTTCAAAATCGTTTCAATGAGAAGGGATGTGGGAGCCCTAAAAGAGGCGAGGGGGGTTCAAAGATCCACGTCTAAGCCAGCCTTTGAACTTTTCCCCCCTCATATTCATTGGAACCAAGAGAAAGAAAGAGATCGGAGAAGAGAGGGTGCGAGCAGCCTCTTCTATGAGAGCAGTCAGGCATGAGTAATAATGCCTTTCTCTCCCTCTGGCCTAAAGCGCTCCCCCCTCTAACTCCCCCTTCACCCAGCCACCCCCTAACAAAAACAAAAAGAAAACTCCAATCTTTGTCAATTCAGTCCCTCAACTTCACCCACCTGTCCCCACTGCTGTCTTTTCTTACAGGCTCACCTCCAGACACAACGACACTCACAAACACACTACTCGCTTCCATTAGAAAAAAAGAAAGTCTACATATTTTCATAATCGACTAGTCAGTGGTTTGCCTGAACAATGAATTGTCTAACTGGTCTTAAAGATGCAATGAACTGTAAGTAGCAAAAGGTATTTTCTTCCATACTGTGACATATTTGAGTAAAACGGATTATTGAAAAAGAAAAAATGTAGGGTGGGAACTTGGTTTTCTCATCAGTTGTTGATTGGGTGGAGGCAGATCTGAATACGAACTTGCAACTGATTGTAAGAAAGAGGCAGGGTTTAAGCAGACTAAATGACTGGAGAAGTCCTAAATGCGTCACCAGAGAAGTCTGCAATTTTCACTGAAAAACTGAGTCATGACAGTCTGATTAAGAAATATAAGGTCAAAACAAATAAAAACGAAACATACAGTATGCAAACAAAACTTGAACTGAAACTTTTTATTTTAATAAAAATGCCGGAATGCTTTCCATTACTACATATGCTAGAAACTAAAGATACAAAGCAATGGCTTAATCAATCAAAAGTCTGTCATCACCTTCATGTTGTTATAAATCCGCATGGCTTTCTTTCTATGGAACACTAAGTAGATAGTTTGAAGAATGTTGGTAATCAAACAGTTTCAGTTTACAGTGACTTCTATTGTACGGACAAAACAAAAAACAAAAAAAAGACATTTCTTATCTTTATGCTCCACAGAAAAAAGAAAGTCACACAGATTTGAAAGGATTCACCCAAAAATTTTATTTCTAGTAATATTTACTCACTCTCATGAGAAACAGGCTGAAAGTTTTATGCTGATACTCTCTGCAAAAGGTCTGAAATCTCATTCTCAGTTGTGCTCAGATCTAAAACTGGTGAATCAATGTGTCACGTAAATGTCACACCACGACAATGTTTGAAGATGTGGAATGGACAATGAGACCAAAATTTGACTCCTTACCAATTTCAGTTCTTTTACAAAGCTATCATGTGGTTCGAAAATGGCACAAAAGTCAAACAGTTTGTTTATGGTGTCTTTGTTGCACTGTATGAAAATCATTTAAAAAAAGTGTTCCATGAAAAAAAAAAAGTTTTCAATGTGTTTGGAAAAACATGTAACACAGTAAATGAGACTTAGTGAGCTATCATTACAAACAGAGCAGGTGGGCTCAACACCTTCAGTTCTAACCCTGTTCTATGTGAACCTGAAGACCATAATTAGCTGGTTCAGGTGAGTTTGATTAGAGATGAATGAACTCAACTCAGCAGGAACACTGATATCAATGAAGAGAAGCTGAATATCCACTGCTGCACATTCATTCCACAGTAATTTGTGGGAAAAAAGTAGCTTTATTTCTTCCTCCTTTACTCTTTATATTGTGTTGAAAAGTGATTTATTAACATTACATACAAATGCATATGATTTAAGAGTCAACAGAGTTCTTAGTTTGTAAAGAGTTAACAATTACAGGACATGCCTGTGTGATTCATGGGACGACTGCAGGTTTTATTAGAAGTATTGCTTCTGAATGACTCCTGGCTGCCAAGATGGAGTGGGCCTGATGCTTAAGCTCACATTACGACAGTGTGTCACTGTAAAATTACAGACCTCTTCATTACAATCAAGTACACAATGCACAAATAAAATAACACCTGACATGTTTAGGAATGCCTGGCAAACCCATAATGAACAATTATACTGCAAAACATACTGCTAGGGTAACAAAAATGGAAATGTTAGTGTATCTGCTCTGCAACCTGGTCCAGTTTCGAATGCATATGGAAATTAAGCGCACTCAGAGGGATACAAGCACATGACAACAAAGAACATCCTTTACAGTATGCATGTATGCGCATGTAGTCTTTCTTGGGCAGGTTACTATGCTTCACAATGTGTGTTTAATGTTGACCTATATTACCACACTGCGTACAGCACCATCAAACAGTTATTAGAAAGACAATGGCTGCATTGTTGTGAGGTCATCACAATTGCCTCTGCTAACCTTATGAAAGTCATTACAGTAATGCACCTCTTTAAAATGGTATCTGATGGGCCAACTTACATGCCAAGTCATGTTGCTCTATGAGCCGAGGCGACTGGCCTGAGTATATTAGCGTTCCTACAGCACCGATACCTTAATACGTTCCACCTTAAAACATAACAGCAATAAATCATTACAAATGACAACAGTGCATGTGCATTTCTGCACAGTTGTTCCAACAAAACCAATGTATGCAAAACTTAAATGAATATTCGGTCACTTAAAATCAGTACAATTGTCAGTCTGTCACATTCTGCCTTTTTTTTCCACAGACAAAATGAAGTCATACAAAACTGAGGTTGAGAAAATGATGACCAGAAATTAATTTTCCCTTTGCTACCTGTAATGCACGTTGTGCATTTCACACTGTACTTTCATTCGTTCTAGTGAGTCATTCTGTATTCTGCTTCATTTTTTATAACAGCTCTAAAAACTGTGTGATGCTGAACAAAGCCGTGTCTGAATCCCTGGAAGACCAATCTCCCCAGATCTTGTCGCATGCTGACGTTCAAAGCAGCCATCAAGAGTCACCTGGACCTGTTTTCAAAAGGTATGTCTCGATAAATATGCATGTTTCTGCTTTGATTGTGGACCTTATGAGAATGGCTTACATCATCTGTTCTACCTTGCCGGGACAAAAACACGCCCCTCACCTATGATGGAGTGGTCTGTACCTGCTCTCCCTCTCTCTCTGACTCACACACACACACACACGCACGCACACACACATGCACAGTGTGTGACAGTAGACAATAGGGAGGGTGTCCGCATAGGCGCGATCACGGGAAAAGATGCTGTAATCTAACAGGTAGAGCTCGGTGCTGTCGCCTAGCAACTCGCTGGATACATTAATACAGGCGCACCTGGATTTGCAACAATGCAAGACATTAATTAGCCGTTCTGTGTGCAGTGAAAATAGTCGGTTATTTGTGATCCAACGCACTTGACTGTGAGTGTCAGACGGGGGCAGGTGCTGAAATTACCTGCGTGAAAAGCAAACGAAGTGTTGCGCTTCTTAATGCGGGAGTCTGTCAAAGAAAGACCCCCTGCGTGCGTATGCATGAACGTGTGCAGGGGCGCGTGTCCTTTCCCCCCTCAAACCTCTCGTCTAATTTGTATTCTCATGACTGGAGCATGTTTGACGGGAGGGAACGCCGCTGGCAGAGTTTATAGTCATCCCGTTATAACGGAATCGAACGACAGCACCGTAAACTCTGCGCGTGGAACGCAAAGGTCACGTTGCACCTTTATGACCGGACAGACGTGAACGCTGTAAAATCCTCTGCACATCTGCCCCCTTTTCTCTCTCATTTGCGCTCACACACACGCAAGTTTGAGCTCGCGGTTCATCAAACGGAGTCTCTTACCTCTGTGAAAACTCAACGCCAAACTCAGAAGCAGCAGCAGTCCCTGCATGGTTCAAATCTCCGCATGGGGAGCGTCAAAATCCCTCCAACGGTGGATTATAATCCTTCCATTCACGTGTCCGCTGTGTATTGGCCCTTTTCGCCCCCCTTCGCTACTTTTTAGCGCATTTCTAGTCGTTTTTCTTCAGCCGTTCCCTCTTTTGCCCTCCTCTCTTGCGTCCTCAGCGACGCTCCGGTTTCTTATTAGTGGCACATTCCTTGTTCATCTCTCTCTCTCTCTCTCTCTCTCTCTCGCTTGTGTCAGCAGCTGCTCCCTCCCTTTCTGTTTCTTTTCAGCGATGTCCAATTCATGAACGAATCGTTCTCTTGAACTGAATCTTTTCAATGAATCGGTTCACAAACTGCTGAACAGTGGTTACTAATAGGACTGAATCTGTCCGAGCGGTTCTCGAGTCAAAACTGATTCGTGAATCAGAACATTCTTTTTCGGAGCAGAGAGTTGCATGCAAAATTCGCGTTAATTAATACATTTTTTCGGATAAGTCTTGGACCATTATGAGGACCAGAGTACTTTTGGTTATCCAGGTGTGTAATCTGAATACCTACCCGGACGTCACTACATTGATCCTCCATGCTGGTGCTGTCTTTTGACCCATATGTTCTTTGAGCTACTGTATGTCCGATCCGGGTTAACAACTCACCGAATCAATGATCGTTATGCTCGATTCGTTGTGAGACGAGAATAGATGAGTGTGCATTTGTTTTGAGAGAGAGCATCTGGAGAAAAGTACAGGTTTGACTGATGGGCCCTACTACAAACAAACATAGGCCTACTAGTTTTAAATATTAATATCACATAGACTTTGTTTTTATCCGTCTATCAATTCTACAGAGCTTATGGTCGTGGGAAAACAGCCTACTAGGCTATATTTTATATAAATTTATATAAGGGATGTCAAGGATGTGATGATTTTTTTAATTAATAATTTAAATTTATAATTGTATTCCCTTTACATGTATCCTTATTGGAATATTTAGATCCCCCCCCCCCCAGACTGCAAGTTACCCTATCTAAAATGTAATAAGTAGTGTAACTATTTCAATTACTTTATAAAAGTAATGTGATTACATTTGATTACTTTTCTAAATTTCTGATGTTTTCAACTGTTAATCATTTTCAAACATGTAACCTACAGCGGTATTCAACACTGATTACTGTCACTTTCGAAATTCTTCATCACTTGAATTAAGATTATATATAGGCTAATAGCCTAATTTAATTTTAAAGCACAGCCACCACAAAATCAGACTTAAATTAAATTAAATTGAATTAGCCTACATAATTTAGTTACATAGCCTATAGTTACTTCCCAAGCCTGGTAAATAAACCAACACACGTATTAAACAACAGCAACATATATAAATACATTGTGTGTACATATAATCATACGTGCATGAAATATTAACAGACAAAAACATAAAACATTTATATGAGGATATAGTGTGTGACATTTCAAAGGTTTTTTTGAGGGGGGAGGGGGGCTAAATATAGTCATGTGTAGTAACTTACAGTAGCAGATTCTTACCTAAAATTTGCATTAATGTATAAACAGCTAACCTAGAGTAACAAATAAGTTAGCAATGCACTGAACCAAGGCGTTTGTATTGTTAAAAAGAAAAATAATTCTTTGGACATATTCGGATTTTTTTTTGTTTGTTTGTTTTTTTAATGACATTTTGTTTTTTACTTAAACAAAAAAGAGGTTAAATCCCCTGTTCTGTTTTACAGAAAGCGCTTTTTTCCTGCTTTGAAGTGCTTAAAATATTCGCTGTTTTTGAACCGGTTCTTTGAAACGAACGCTCGAAAGAACCGATTCGCTGAACTGAGTCGAACTGCCCATCACTATTTCCTTTTATCCGGCCCTGTTCAGTTGCCCTCCCTCTCTAGAACTCCGCAGCGACAGAGAGAATAAACCCCGCGGGAGCGAGGAAAATAAACCTTCTCCTCCGTGTGCATTGTACAGATTGGACTCGTATTGGACGATTGGACGCATTTTTCTCGTTATAGCCTTGATGTAAGGAGAAAGACTTTGAGGGGCAAAATGTTGACTTGGCATATTTGCTGATGGTCAGATGTACTGTAATTGGCCAGTGAAGATGGAAAATAGAGAAACGCGGTTATGAACTGAAACCTGTCTAGGAATGCAATTGCAGTTTGGCAATACAAGGGTATTTAGATCACTCGACTGTCAAATATGAAACCCTGGGGTTACTGTCATGATCTCTTTCAGACAGACGTTTACTGAACGCATATTCATATGTTTGTGTGCTCTGCTACCTGCTGGACAGAATTTGAACCACAGGACAGAATTCGGACTAGTGACAAAATTACAGGGGATATTAGTTTTGATTGAATGATAATGTTATCATTACAAGCTTCTGCTATAGGCAGTTTACTACCCTGTATCAAATGGTAATGCAAAATATAATTTTGGCACGTAAAAATATTCCTCATTTGTATTGCATTGTCCCTGTTATTCATGGATAAATTTGTAATATATGGTGGCTTGAAGTACTGTATGCAAATTAAATAATGCTATTTAAATAATGTTTACTATTTGAATAATTTAATTTAAATGTCAGATTTACCTCTGTCTCAACATCACCGTGTTTTGCCAAAATGAAATGTTTTATGGGATTAAAATGAAATTATATGTGCATATGTGAGAGGGTTAAGAAATACTAGGTGTTAGAGTAAGATATAACATTAATATGTTTATAAAATTAAAAAGCAATTTCATAAATCATTTTAAATCATTGTCACCTGTGTGTGTGTGTGTGTGTGTGTGTGTGTGTGTGTGTGTGTGTGTGTGTGTGTGTGTGTGTGTGTGTGTGTGTGTGTGAGAGAGAGAGAGAGAGTTTTTAATAAAATAAAGTAAGCGAACCTTCGCGTTTTTTGTTTGTTGATACAGGTAAATTTACAGTGATTGGATATTGATTTTTTTATTTTATGTAATCAGTCCATATAAAATGCTCTTTATTTTTCAGGGTTTACATTTCTTACATTTTTTTCTGTATGCTTTTAGTCAACGCACACAGATAAGGAGCAGCCTTAAACTATTACACTTATATATTTAATGTGTAGCCTACTAAATGCACAATAAAAGCAATTAACATGCCCTAGCCGCGAGCTGCACTTCATCTTTGCCGGGACTCGAACCCGGAGCCTCTTGATTAGAAGTCCAGCGCGCTATTCCATTGCGCCACAGAGACTGAGCCAATAAAAATCGATCAGAGAGACACACTGCACAGCGTATGGCTTCATCAGCATCCAGCAGCATCAGGACCACACCGCCGCCATTTTGGTTCTCCGAGGACTGCCAGTAGAGGGAGCTCTACGCTCAACTAAACAGCCGCTTTGAGCCAACATGGCGGACTCCCAGTGCAGTTTATGCAGCTTAAATAAGGTTAATTTTAAGAATTTAGATTAAGAAATGCAAATATTTATCGTGTTTGCTATACTGTCCGCAAAAACAACAGTTACTATTGGACCTACCACTTTTTTATGTTTTTCTATGTTAAAACCATAATATAATTGTAAAATGTATTTTCTTTCTCTTTTAGTCTTTCCTTTGCTGACAACAAACATTTTTGGTAACACTTTCTAGGGACCAGTTCTCACTATTAACTAGTTGCTTATTAGCATGCCTGTTATTATTAACATATTGGCGGTTTATTAGTAGTCTACTTATAAAGCACATATGCTGCATGCCCATAATCTACATCTCTATACCCAATACCTAAACTTAACAACTACCTATTAATAAGCAGCAAATTAGGAGTTTATTGAGGCAAAAGTTGTAGTTAATGGTTTGTTAATAAGGTCAATTGAACCATAAAATATAGTGTGACCACATTTTTTTTTTTTCATAGAATAATGAAATAATCCAACTCGAAACAGGATGCCCAGTTATGCAAACAATTTAATTACAGGAAAATTCTATGTTTACTTAAACTTGACATAAAACAGAGTATGAAAATAAATACAATTTTAACTTTAAAGGTATATATATTTCATTTTATGTACAATTTATACAAATATATATAATTTTATTTTTTTTGAATGTCCGAATATTTGTCATGTGACATTCTATACCCATAATTTTTTCTATATCCATTTGTTAGTCAAAAATGTGAACATATTATACATCAGTGGTCTCAAACTCAATTCCTGGAGGGCCACAGCTCTGCAGAGTCTAGCTCCAAGTAGCTCCAACTCACACCTGTTTGGAAGCTTCTAGTAATCCTGAAGACCTTGATTAGCTGAATCAGGTGTGTTTGATTAGGGTTGGAGCAGAACTGTGCAGAGCTGTGGCCCTCCAG